>MCJB01033945.1:64440-95597 GCA_002018475.1 Nicotiana obtusifolia | reverse complement strand
ATAATGAGGAGGCCCACAGAGGCATATGTATGAGATGATGATGAGGCCCACAGAGGCGTATATATGTATATGATGATTTTCAAAAGGATGTAAATATATGTATATGCATATGCATGTCAGGCATGACATGGTTAGTCGCCCTCAGAGGCATTCAGATGGTACAGGTTGTATGTCTCTTACCCTGATGCTTATTATTGTTCTTGCATTATGTTTCCTGTCTTACATACTCAGTACATTATCCGTACTGACGTCCTTTATTTGTGGACGCTGCATGTCGTGCTGCAGGTCCGAGCGGGCAGATAGACGAAGCTCCCCCACCACAGTAGGCTACCCTGTTCAGCAGATATTGGCGAGACCCATCCTTCGGACTTGCCACAGTCTTGGTATGCATTTTGTTGTAGGCATTATGGGCATGTCAGGGCCCTGTTCCGACATAGGTTGCATTATGTACGTTTTTGTAGAGGCTCATAGACAAATTTCAATTTATGCATAGACAAGTGATGGGTTGACTTATGTACAGTTGAATTGCCTTGTCGGCAAACGTATGTATTTTGTTTTATGGTTTTGCATTGCAGCCTTGTTGGCCATATTATGTATATAAGTATGTTCGTATCATGGCATGACGTCTCGGTTCATTATAATTATTGTTCGAGATTATATGCATATGATAAGCCTTATAGATAATAAGGAAAGTTAGATGAAGGGTACGCCGGTGCCCGTTGAGTAGGGTCCGGTGCCAGTCGCGGCCCTCCGGCTTGGGTCGTGACAATACATTAGTGCACCAATTGCACTAAGATATGATACTTCATGACCAAGAATCTCTTCATTCTTTTCTTGAGCTCGGAACGGGCCCTTATTCACATCAAGTGACGAACAATCATTGGAGCACTTAATCGGTGTGCTCCATCCATGTAAAACCGTTTCAATACCTTTTCTATGTAGGCAGATTGATGAACAAAAGTCTCGTTTGTCAAATGTTCAATTTGCAAACCAAGACATAATTTTGTCTTTCCGATATATTTCATCTCGAATTTCTCCTTTAAATAATCAATTGGCTTTTGGAGTTCTGTAGGAGTTCTAATAAGGTTTATGTCATTAACATATACAGCAAGTACAACAAACTCTAATGTTGTTTTCTTTATAAAATACATGGACAAATAGTATCATTTATATAACCTTCCTTTAATAAATACTCATTAAGGCGGTTATACCACATTCTTCCTGATTGCTTTAAACCATACAAAGATCTTTGCAATTTGATTGAAAATATTTTTCGGGACTTTGAATTATGCGCGGCAGGCATTTTAAATCCCGCAGAAATATTTATGTATATCTCATTATCAAGTGAACCGTAAAGGTAGGCTGTAACCACATCCATTAAATGCATGTTAAGCTTTTCATGTACAACAAAACTAATGAGACAACAGAACGTTATAGCATCCATAACAGGAGAATACGTCTCTTCATAATCGATACCGGGCGTTTGTAAAAATTCTTGTACAACAAGGCGTGCCTTATATATTTTTACCTCATTTTTCTCATTCCTTTTACGTACAAAGACCTATTTATAGCCAGCGATGATTAACACCACTAGGTGTTTGGACTACAGACCCAAAAACTTCACGTTTCGCAAGTGAAGTTAATTCTGCCTGGATAGCATTTTTTTTATTTTGGCTGATCATTTTTCTGTCTACATTCATCGACATATTTTGGTTCAAGATCCTCATCTTGTTGCATTATTTCAATAGAGACATTATAAGCAAAAAGTGTTATCAATGACAATATATTTCGGTTCCATCGTTTTCCCGTTGAGACATAACTTGTTGAGATCTCTCCATTCTCATCATTTTTAGGTACCTGAACCTCCCTTGAGGTCTTATCATTTGTTATGTCTCTGTGCTCTTCTTGAGCCACTACCTCCGTATTATGATCACTTTGATCATTTACTCCTTTTTTTTTCGAGGATTTTTTTATCCTTAGAACCGATTGGTCTACCACGTTTCAAGCGTCGTTTAAATTCATTTGCTTTAATTGATTGCTTACCGGGATATCAACTCGAATTGGAGCATTAGCAGCTGGAATATGTGACTTAGTCATCCTTGGTAGGTCAGTGAATGCATCTGGAAGTTGGTTTGCAATATTTTGCAAATGAATTATCTTTTGAACCTCTTGTTCACATTGATTTGTTCGAGGATCTAAATGAGATAGTGATTATACATTCCAATCTATCTCCTTTCTCAGCTGCTTATTTTCTCCCCCTAATGTAGGGTATACTGATTCATCAAAATGACAATCAGAAAATCTTGCTGTAAATAAATCTCCAGTCATAGGCTCCAGATATTTTATAATAGAAGGAGATTCATACCCAACATATATCCCCAACCTTTTTTGGGGACTCATCTTTGTGCTTTGTGGTGGAGCAATTGGAACATATACCGCACAACCAAAGATTCTAAGATGAGAAATATTTGGCTCCTGACCAAAAGCCAATTGTAATGCGGAGACTTTATGATAACTTGTGGGCTTTATCCGCACAAATGCTACTACATGCAAAGTAACATGACCCCATACTGATATGGGGAGTTTTATTCTCATAAGCATTAGTCTAGCAATTAATTGGAGGCATTTGATCAATGATTACGCTAGACCATTTTGTGTATGAACATGAGCAACCGGATGCTCAATTTTTATCCCAGTTGATATACAATAATCAGTAAAGGCCTGAGATGTAAACTCACCAGCATTATCAAGATGAATTGTCTTAATTTATAATCTGGAAATTGTGCTTTTAGTTTTATTATTTGAGCCAACAATCTCGCAAATGCCATATTGCGAGTTGATAATAAGCATACATGTGACCATCTTGTAGATGCATCTACCAAAATCATATAATATCTAAATGGCCCACGTGGAGGGTGAATGAGCCTACATATATCACCCTGTATACATTCCAGAAATATAAGGGATTCCATCCTAACTTTAATATTTGATGGTCTAATAGTTAATTTGCCTTGAGAACATGCAGCACAAGAGAATTCCTTAAATTGAAGAATCTTTTGGTTTTTCATTGAATGTCCATATAAATTCTCAATTGTTTTACACATCATAGTAGAACCAGGATGACCCAGCCGGTTATGCTAAATAATAAAATTATCTTGATTAGTAAACTTCTCATTTATTAGGGCATGTATTTCAGTCCTGCTAATACTTGTGTATTATTAGGCAGAGGAAAGAGCGGGTAACATTTTAAACACATATTTTTTACCCGATTTTATTGTAGTAATATAAAGATATTCAATCTTTTCATTATTTGTAGTCTCAATATGATATCCATTTTGGCGAATATCTTTGAAACTTAGTAAGTTTCTTTGAGACTTACTACAATATAATGCTTCATTAATAGCCAAATTTATTCCTCCGAGTAATAATAAATTTGCTCTTCTTGAGCCTTCAATTAATTTTTTACTTCTAGATATTGTATTAACATTGGCTTCTTTCATCACCAAATAAGAGAAATATCTCGTATCTCTTAAAATAGTATGTGTTGTAGCACTATCCAAAAGACATATATCATCTTTATTGATCTTGGATCTAACTGAAGACTGGCGAATTTTCATATTCTTCATAAATAATCAAAAAGAACATCATAAGAAATACGAAAGACTATAAATAAAAGAAACTTTAGAAATTACACGAGGAATATAGAAACTAGCATATATGATGCTTTAGGAAAGTACATTAAGAAGAACAAACTACATAAAGATATAGTATGAAGATAACAACTTTTCTTAAAACTTTATTCCCCAGTAAGATAATCACTTCTTCAGTCAATATCCTCAAAGAAGTCTTCAGCTTCCAAATTAGTAATGTAAGGCCTCCAAAATCATCATCTTTATATGCAAGATTTGCCTAAGCATCATCATATTTGTTTGAGGGACCAGCTTTATCATCATTATTTTGAAAAGTTAAGTGTGCCTCCACATTGTTATCTTTTCGTTTATTAGATGCTTGAGAAAGTTTGACAAAATGGTCGGGTGTACGACAAACACGTACCCAATGACCTTTCATGCCACACCTGTGGCAAATATTAACCCTGCCTTTTAAAGGATTATTTTGAGAATCCTTATTGTTCTCTTGTTTATTTTCACCATGATGACGATAATTATTTCGTCCACATCCATGTCCATGTCCATGTCCACGACTATGGCCACGGCCACGACCACAATAATGATTTTGTCTTCTTTCAGACTTTTGAGTAGCTGCTACCATATTCACTTCGGAAAATGGTGCAGATCTAGTGGGACGTGCTTTATGATTTCTCATTAAAAGAATATTATGTTGCTCAGCTACCAGGAGGCATGCGATTAATTCAGAATATTTCTTTAAACTCTTTTCACGGTATTGTTGCTGCAATACCATATTTGAGGCATGAAAAATAGAAAGAGTCTTTTCTAGTAAATCCCCATCATTCACAATTTTCCCACATAATTTAAGTTGGGAAGTTATCCTGAATACAACAGAATTATATTCACTTACAGTTTTAAAATCTTGTAACCGTAAATGAATCCATTCATATCGAGCTCTTGGCAATATCATTGATTTAAGATGGTCATATCGTTCCTTCAAACTGCTCCATAATTCAAATGGATCTTTTATGGTGAAGTATTCAGTCTTTAACCCTTCATCGAGATGATGACGAAGGAAAATCATAGCCTTTGCTTTATCCTGGTCTGATATTTCATTTCCTTGTATAATAGTATTTCAAGAGCTTTTGCAGCAAGGTGAATTTCAGCATCAAGGACCCATGATAAATAATTCTTTCCGGAGATGTCAAGTGCCACAAATTCAAGCTTTGATAAATTCGACATAATGAAAACTATCATTAAAAAAATAGATAATTTGAAGCAATTTGGGTAATTATGAAACAAGAAAAAAAAAAAAAAAGTGATGTAATAGGGTATTCATATTTATATAAACAGAACTCAACAAATTTTTGAATCAATAAAATTAACCGAAAATTTTGTGGCAAATTCTTAATTGAATTCAGAGAAAAATAAACAAAAAGAGAGGTGAAGCTCAGCTGTAATTATGAGTCTTGTTATGGAATGATACGTATTCTATATTTTCTTATAATATCTTAATAACAATTTTATAATGATATTACAATCTAAATATGACATTTGTATATATTTTTAAATTTTTAATAAAATGCCAATCTATACTTATTTTAAAACTTGTTGGCAGTATACTCAGAAAAATAACTGTATAGTGTCTTAAACCACGAATTATATGAATGCATCACTTTTATGTGGTTACTAGATTAATTAAGTCCATATAATAGAGTTTACATAAGCATAGAAGTGATTGGTTGAAAATATTTAAAGAATGGTAACATCTAAATTAAATGGTATACGTGCAGATTAGCAATCAACCTTGGGAAAAAAAATTCTCCAGACGTAATAACAATACTATGAAAACTTTAAAAGAAACATACCAGAAAGCAGAGTGGTGGTAGCTAGTGTGTGCCTGATCGGACTTGAGTAGAAGCTAATTCGTGCTGACAACATATTATGAAATAAAAATAATTTAGTAAAACATGAACAAGAAATAGATATAGGGAGAAGGAAGAGATTTTCTTCTTCAATTGTGTGTATTTCTTATCTATTACAATGCCTTTATATAGACATAAAAAATAAAGAAAAATATGTCATTGAATATGTCATTAAGCATTTGAGATGAAGATCATGGAGGAAGAGTAGTCATTCACCATAATTTGTTATAACAGCCCCCTAATTTTTCGCAGATATTAGTTTAAGAATTTCAAACTAATTTATATAATAAGTCCAAACAAAAAGGAAAAGTATATAAACAAAAAAGGTGTAAACTAACTGAAACGCTAGTTGTCATTTGCATGCGATATATCACGGACTATTAAGAACGCATTGGACCATTCCTTTTAAAAAATTGAGGTTATTGATCCAAAGCATATGCATTATGATCGAACCAAAACACCTTTAATAATCCGATCTCTTCATCACGCACACTTGTTATTGTCTTTTCCCTTTAAGATTTTGTCAGAATTTGTTTAATGAATAAAAACCAAAAGCTATCCTATCTAGGGTATCTCCTTTGTAAGTCAACCTCAGACCTAAAGCCGCCCTTGTCTACTTGCATTAACTCATCTTTCCAACTCATAATATTTACTTTCTGCAGTTATAAACACACAAAGTACACAACATATGATTAATTATTGGGTATGTAAAGGTATAATTCAGAAGCATGCTTGTTTAGAAGCAAATTAGTGAAAATATTAAAGCAGAGCAAGTAGGAGTACTACTAGCTAGTATTTTTCAGCAGACTTTCCAGCTTGCATATCATCCCCTTTTTCTCTTTCGGCAAAGCATGTCCTCATGCTCTCAATTGTTTCATCTTGTCCTTTTGATATTAGTTAATAGATTATTTCATGTTTTGTTTGTTTGAAGGAACTTAGATATTAATGGATATGATTTAAGAAGTTTGACGTATACATTGTTTATATAGGTAAAATATTAGATTTAAACGGTATATAATATATATTGAATATTTTTTGTTCGGATTTTTTTTTCTTTTAAATTTGTACATCGTTAGAAAATTCATGACTTCACAACTGATTATAGCAATATGATGTATCCAAAGTGAAAACAAGCTAGTAAAAAATCTTCAGGAAGTCAGTATAGAATGTCAATTGAACAATTATGGGCCCTTCAATAAAAGATTTTACTCTATGTAATGTGTTGATTCTTGATCAGAAAGACAATATGAGAACTGGAATTTTTAATTCAATATATGGTTTATGTTAGGGTTTTTGTTTTGATTTTCTTGTCATATTTGAGTTTTACTTTTTTTTTTTTAAAGAAAAATCAAAATATTACCATAATTGCTTTTACTTCTCCTGAAAGGAAAATTTAATTGTCTTTCATATTTGACAGATCTTTTTCTTGGAGGAAAAGTTTTGCGCTTTTATAAATTAAGGACCCCTCCTTTACACACAACACAATAACATCCATAATGTAGTCATTAAAAAAGCTTTGTTTAGGGGGAGATTTTTCTCTCTATAGTTTTTTTTCCTCTTATATTAGTTTTATCATATATAGGTCAATTGATCAAACTACATTAAAATATTATTTCTCTTTTAATATACCTTTTTGTATCGTCTAATTTATTGTCATTATAATTATTTTGTTAGTTTTCGTATGACGCTTTGTTATTTTGGATTCCTAACTATTTAACCAGTAGAATTAAAGACAATATGAGAATTGGAAGATGGTCTCGAGCTACTTGTATAACTTATCACAAATGCCGTGAATTATTCCTGCTTTCAAACTTTTGCACCTTTTGTTTCTTTAAAATGCAGTCTATTAATTAGTGAGCTCTTTATCTCTAAGCGTTTAATGGGAAACTATTATTTAAACAATATACAATGTAGTTTAATTTGGCATATGGCCTTTTCAAGGAAGATGGCGTTATCTAAAATCACAAGATTATATTAATAGCAACAACACATGAAAAGTCTACCATCTTTTCTCTTTTCTTTTTCTGTCCCCAACTCAGCAAAACAAGGATGAAAAGATTGACTCCTTATCCTAGAAAGGCCACTTTCAATTGTCTTGATTTTTAATATATCAATTTCTCTATCCTCATCTTGCCTATTCCTCCTTTTATTCCAACAACTACAATGGCACTTTGATTTCTCAAGGTCCTTGCACTTTATTATACCTAACGCATCATTATTCATTCAAGATCAATGTCTCAGACAAATTTATGAGCTCCATAATAAACGACATAAACAAAAATCATCATTATATCTCGGACTAGAAGTAGTTTTTTTTTTTTTTTTTTAAAGAAGAAGAGAATTCATTGATGAATTTTTATGGGTACAATTCTGTTTATTTTCTTGATTTTTTTTTTTAGATCGTCCTCCATGATTTGAGGGCTTAAGCATCGTATTTCTCGAACATAGGATGATTAATGGAACTTCCTTGGGGTGTATTTGATCTCCATAAAAAGGAAGAGCATTCATTGATCACTTCGTCGGCTTTGAGAAAGACAATATTCGAGGTCTTTGATCTCTTTGTAAATATTTTATAAATTTATGGAATTGACTAGAACTAGTTCAAATTATTGAAAGTTGAAAAAGGATATTGTAAACGTGAGCTTTTAAGGTGAACTCAATACTTTTTTTCTTTTGAAAATGATATAATCTTTATTATTTATATATTTTTTTAGAAATTTCAATTTAGTGGGGTTAATGCCTGCTCCATTGCAGGTAAAATGTACCGTCCTCCACCTTTGCTCTTTAAAACTCTGCTCTTGATGCTGCATAATTGGCTCTAACTAATCTAATCCATTCCAGGTGAGAGTGAAAGAGCCAAAACAAAGCTACAGCTCGAAAACTTATTTATCCTTTCTAACCTTTATTCTCGGACTTATAAGTTTGTTTGATTTGAAATGGCTATAATTTCATTCTAATACGGTACTGCTTTTGATTAGGGTAAGTCAAAATTGAAACCAAGATGGGTAAGCACATGGTTAAGGATCAAACAAAATCCTCCTAACCCACATGGAGGCTGAGCCTAAAATGGCCCCACATATAAAGGTTCCAAGCAGTAGATTCTGCAAAAATATCCACACCCCCCACAACCCAAAATCATCAAATTCATCATTTCATTTCAATTGGGGGTTGTGGTCGTGATTGTGGGTGTGGATGCGGGTGGGTTATGGTTGTGGATGCGGGTAGGGTCAGAGGCGGAGTCAGGATTTAAATCTTAAGAGTTCAAATTTCAAAGGTTTTAGTATTCAAGTCATTATATTTTTAAAGTTATGAGTTCATATCTATTATTTTTATCAATTTAATATATTTTATTCAGCATAAAAAATTATGAGTTTAGTTGAATCCGTCGGTGGAACATTACACCGCCTCTGGGTGTGGTAGGTCAGAGATAGATTCTGAATTTAAAATTTTATGTGTTCACTTTAAGATTCTTTTTATTGAATTCATTATTATATAGTTAAAATTATGGGATTATATTCGGGAAATATTTATTAAGAGTAATTTTAATAAATGTTTATATATAAATTTATGTTTTGCATCTACAAAAATATTGAGTTCACGTGAACCTAAGGGTTCGGGTCTTGCATTTGGTCTCACTACGCAACCCCCCACGTGCCAGTCTTCTGAGAACTGTGGGCTTTTTAGCTTTCTTCATCATACAAATAAAGTTAGAGATCAGTAACTTTATTCATTTGGTATGTAGAGGGCCGACAAACATAGGCCTACCAATAAAGCTACTCTCTTCCCCTCTCTCTCTCTCTCTCTGCGTATAAAGCCATCCCTAATGGGCCCTTCAGTATCAAAATTAATACTCTACAGTCTACACAACACTTCATGCACGTGTGGATCTCATTATTACTAACTCACCAAACGTTTCAGCATTTAATTAAAATCAATTTTAGTTAATTATTGAGTGGAGATCTGTGTATGCATTGCCGCAAAATAGTGGAGTCTGGTATTGAGTTGAGGAGCAAATAAATGATAGTATAGTACTAATTTGACGTATCAGATTGCTAAGGATTTCTGGCCACATAAAAGAAGAGACAGAGAGACCAAAAAAAAGACCGATGTCAACTTAAAACGATGAATGCCCTTGGATCAGCGAGGTGATAGATGACATCCTGGTTTGCTCAGCTGACGTGAATCATCATAAACTCTTTCGTTCCAATTTATGCGTATTTACGTCTTTATTAATCCGTTTCAAAATAATATACCTTTTCTATAATTTAAAACCAATTTAATTTTTCAACTTCTCGTTACACCCTTATGGCATACTATTTAATAATACAAGTTTCTAAAGTTTTTGATTTATCTCTTACATTTTAGCGCATGTCAATTACGCTATTGAAATTGATGGAGTAGCAAACTAAATTCATTTAGGACTATGTATGTGTCACTAAGATATGTCTCTCTCTTAAATTAATTCCGATGTATATCAAGTTGGGGTTGGCTAGAAACCGAATAATTGCGGAAATCGCTAAGAGAAATGAGAAATAGAAGGTTCATGACAGCCCACGAAGAAGATCAGAGGAAGAAATGAAGGAAAACTTGGTTTACTCTTATAAAGTATGCTACAATATATTTGCAATGTACGTAAAATTAGAGCTTCTATTTTTGAAAAGTATATAACAGATTAACACTATCCAAAATAATTACTAAATCGTAAAATTTCGAGTATTAGTAGAATTAGTGGAGTATAATTATGAAGATTTTCCTGTCATAAAGTTTATGTATTTGGATAATGTGCAAGATAGTAATACTTTTAACATCTGATCTAAAATGATTAAAATATCATTCTCTTACATTTTTTTCATCAACATTTTGTTCCCCTCCACGTGACTACTTTTTCTTGGGTACAAGAATGTGACAATTCTGTTCAATATGCAAGTAATAATCATTGTACTCCACCAATCCCAATTTAGATGTCTGATTTAATTTGAGTATCAAATACTATTACGGTTAAGAATTTAAGTTTTATTACTCCTATTCCGTATCATTTGTCACTTTTCCGTTTATGTATATCCCAAAACATTGCCACGATCCTAAAAAAAAGGTCACCTTTAGTGTGCATATAACTTATATTTTACGAGTTTATCTACTTCACACGAATAGCTTACCTTTATTTTTTAAAATTGTTTGAAAATACACAAAAGGCTCTTCTTTCAATTTGTTTTTAAAAGGGTATATTTGAATGAGAGAATGTTCAAACATTGGAGATAGAGTTTTTGAAAAGAATTTAGCTTGTTTATACATGAATTTTTACGGGTTATCTAAATGATCAGAATATAAGTTCAATGTATGTACGGCGTCAGAAAATATTTACAGAATCAAATTACTTAAAAGATAATAGCAAATAATTTAATTTAATACTATTAAAACTTAGAACAAATTGTAAGTTATGACCTGCTATAATAAATTAGTTACACCTATGTTGGAAAAAAATTACACTGTTAGTTTATGTAGACTAAATTTAAAAAATAACTATAATTAATTATCCATATAATAAGTGAAATTAGTTACTTAAAAACTATGATAGATCAACAACCTATTCCAATATATTGAATTACACTCGAATTACAGTAATAGGTGAACATTTATTGTATATTGTAGTGTATGTATTTACCCTAAAAATCGGATAACAATTGAAGTTATACGTGGTTTTAAGGATACGTGACCTAATTTGAATACAAATGATGAGTAATACAATTGAAGTTAAAATTAATTAATAAATGAAAAGAATACAAACCACCCAAGCAAGATACTGTTGATCGTTGGTTGATCCTTCTTGGGCAGGGATTGATTATAAAAATTAGAACAAGATAATGAAATAATGATTCAAGAGAACAATCTATAGCCGTCTTTATCGATGATTGGAAAAGTGCCCTTACAAATAATTAAACCCCCTTTATATAGTAGGGGAATCCTACATTTGGTACAGCTCCATATAAAGTAAAAAATCTCCTGATTTGCTAATTAAGCGGTTCCATTGATTTGTGCCGAGATTCCCGCCGCGATGCTCGTCTCATTAGGGATATTCTGGCTTTCCGTTATTTAGGTTCGGTGATCTTCCCTCGAGCATTTTCGGGGTCGGGATCGATTTCGGATCACGGGCTCGGTGTTCTCGAGGTCGGACATTCTGGTCTCGTGTTCCGCTTCGATGAAACTCGGGGTCGATCTTCAACCCTACACATTCCGAACCCGACCTGTCGTGCAATAGTCGATCCCGATTTCGTCCATATAAAATCGAGCTCCATTTCGACTATATACAGTTGCGGCCGACTTTGACTGTATACAGTAGGTAAGTTAAGATCTTTGAAAAACTTGCACACCTTGAAGACTGAATGAAAGTCCAAAGCACCTTTTTGTTATAGTATATTTTAAAAATATCGAAAAGTGTAAAGAAACTTCCTAATTTATTAACATATGTAGTCCTATAAGTAAATAGATAATAAGACATTTAATTTGGGACAGAAAAATTGCTTACAATTTTAGATTAATCAAAGAACCATAATATTATTTACTGAAGACGAGAGGGTGAGGAATATACACCGTCAGCTTTATGCCGTGTAATAAGTATTTATACTTTAAGACACTTATAAATACTATATATGAAAAGCATTGCTGATATAAAAATACATGATAATTCATAATTCGATTTACCACAAAATAAACTACTCCTACAATAATAATAATATAATATACTCTATTTTATACTGTTTCTGTATATAGCTTAACTCCGCACAACGTATGTATATATATTGAGGAGCTAAGGAGGAAGATGAAGTGACCCACAGATGAAATTGTACAAATTCGCCTTTTTTCCCCAGAAATTTGTAATGACATTTTTGGTGGTTTGTGTACGTCCACTTTAACCCATGCAAGTAGGTAATGGCTTTGTCTCTCCCACTAGCAAACCATCCATGTGATCTGGCTTTCTGTAATTTCTGTATGTATATATATACATATCACAAACATACTTACTTTCATATATATGGCACACCCCACCCCACCCCAATCTTGTTGTCAAAATCTATCGGTTTCGAAAGTCGTTTTCTCTTTGTTGCTTCTGCTTCTGCTTCATTCATTATCTCCATAACGTCCTCTTCTAAAAAGTTTTAAGTCCTTTTTTTAGGGCTTCCCCAATTATTGACATCATTTATTTGCTCATATACCTAATTCCTAGCTTCCTCCACAGACAAACTACAGACTGATCATTTCGAGCTTTGAAGCACAACAAAAGTACCTCTTTCTCTCTCTCTCTCTCTCTCTCTCTGTTTATTCCAATTCTTTGAATACTGAAAACTCTTAAGGTACACTACTCCTTCCTCTATTTCATCTTGGCCTTTTTCGTGCTTAGGTCAAATAATTGTTTGAAAAGATGTCTCTCAATGTTTTTGGATTGTATTCTTGTGCATTATATTCCTAGCTAGATATGATAATTGATCTTTGTATAATTTTATGTCAAAGTTTTTTGATTCTCATCACCATCACGTACGCTCTAGCTCTCTTCCAATAATACGCTAAGTTTCTCTCTCTTCCTCTCGGCACTCTCTGTATGTCTGTCTTTCTTATCGAAATCATTAAAACAGTTTACACAAATATATTTTTCCTGGGGGTATGTATGAACTTAATTAGCTACCATGTCTTCTGTTCTAATCTTCCAAATTCTTTTAATTAGTTCCCATTCTTCTGCTTAATTCCTTTTGTTCAAAAACTTTTTATCTCCCTCTCAACTGGTATAAATCTTGACCAATAGTACCCAAATGCATGCATTTTCAGGTCCTTCTACTGATACATAAGATACTACACCTTCGAATATAGGCAAGAGACTAGGCAAGCTAATGATATCTGAGTCCTATTAGCCGTATATATAACGAAGTTCTTCAAACAGAGAAAATAAGAGAGGAAATATATTCTTACCGAAAAATACAGGAAATGGCGTTTAGTTGGCTACTCTATCCTTTTGACTTTCTTTGGTTTGAACATGTCTTCTTCAACTAGCTAAGTCAAAGGAAAGATTTATAGCTTAGGATCATATAAAGACTAGTTTAATCAGAAAATCTTTGTTTTTTTGTTAACCCCTAGTTTAGTAACGTGACAAAGCCAACGTTAGATTGCCTTTTTCTCCTTTGAATATTTTTGGTGAAGTAATTATGAATCTCATACGTCTGATTCTGCTGATATCAGTGGAATTAGTATCAAAAGGTTGCATGTATATGATGTAACTACTTAACCTTGGAAAAGTGAACATGGTACAATCACTAGTTATTCTTAATGTAATAATTAATATATATCCTCTAAGTAAACATGAGACTTATATTTTTGGATTATTCATTTTTGAATTGATTCAGTAATCTAATGCGATAAAGTTAGTGTGGAGATCCATATTTCTTAATTGTCAATCTATTTCGTCGCAACTTAAAATTCTTGAAATGATATGCAACTGAAATATGAGGAGCTTCTCCCTGATTTGTCTTTATTTTTACTAGTTTTCTTCTCTGCCTTGGCTTGTTTTTTTAGGAGTAGCTTTCTTATTCTTATCTTAATCATACAGTACTTATTGTATTTTTACATTAAAAATATTGCAGTTCACTTGTAGTTACCGGGATTTCAAATAATCTCTTTGAAGTGTATGCTAACCCCATGTATATACTCTATAAAGAGAAGGAGTCCATATAAATTCAACCTAATTTAAAGAATTTGGCTGTTGATATTATCCTTCTATAACCGGTTAAACTGCACTAATTAGTAAAAAATTGTTTACTAGATGGATATAAGATAATTTATTTTTACTTTAGTCATTTTGCAGCTATAACCCTACTTCCCATCCCCTACTCCCTTCTTTTCCCAGCCACTTTTCTGTCTATTCATGTGTAAACAAGGTAAATTCCACATTCTTCTTTTAGGCTAAAATATGGTTATCAAGTGACGCAAATCCTAGAATTCCAACTGCATTTATAACAGTTTAATGCCCGTTCTATCATAATTTGTAGTTTCATCACTCTCTATATCCCATTTTAGTGACATTATATTAATGGTGCAATGCACTTAAAGGTACTACTTGACCATTATTTATATATTATATAAATAGCAATAAAAGAAAATGGTAAAGTAATAGAAAAGTTTGGCTGGAACATAAAACAACATATCAACTTAATTAGTTGGGGCTAGATTATTTCTAGAAACATTCGAAACTTGGATAAAATAACATTATTAGTAGGATAGTCGTGGTAAACTACTTCAGATCTCAAAATGGAAAGAGCGTTGTATAAATTGGTAGGGATGGAGTATCAACTTCATTTTCACGGATTTCATCATTTGACCTAGCAAAATCTACATCCATAGTTGGCACTCAAGCCAGAGTATATTTAGATGATGATAGATATCCTCTTTAACCTTTCTTTCTGGGTAAGCTACAAAAATAGAAGCAAAAAAGTCGGAATTTTAGGGCTTTTTCTTTTTTGCAAGCCTTTGACAAAGATTCCAATTGATTACTGTATGTCTTTTCTGAAAGCCAATACTTTTGGTTATTACATGAATTTTGCATTAGCGTATGAGGCTTGTTTCTGATTAAGCTTAAGGCGCGCGCCCAGACACCTATATATTTTTGTAAAGTTGAATCATATTCGTTAAGAACTATCTCTTTAATTCTATTTTATATGACACACTTCCCTTTTTACTCTATCCTAAAAACAATGACAACTTTTTATATAATCAAAATAATTTTACTTTAAATTTTTACTTATCCTTAATTAATAACATGATTTTATAGCCACTGAAATGTCCATAACATATTTTAGATCACACTAGTTTTCAAAATCAACCTTTCCTTTCTATACTCCACACACAGTCAAATACCTTCGCACAAAACTGAATAGAAGGAGTACTTATTTTCAGCGATGATTTTAATTTACGGAAGGGGTCCGCCTAACTTAAGTTTACTTAGGAGGATTAATTAAGTTGTATACTTTGATAGTATAAATATATTCGGTATTAATTATCATTTAACCTGACCCCACTTGTAAGTATATTCGGTATTAAATATATTCCAAATAAATTCAACCTAATACGAATAATACTTATTATAGACATTTACCTGAACTTGTAAGTAAAATGTTGTCTAAATATTTTTTATAGAACCTAGAATAAAAAAATAGCGTATGTTTACATTTGTATATGTGCAACTATTTGTATAGGTATCCTAACTCTTACATTACTTGTTGACAGCACCTTGATCAACATATTATTCCATTTCCACAAGATCAATGGAGGAGCAACAGAAGGAGCTGCACTTTCTACCTAATCATCCAAATGCCGCAGCTTCCTCTTCCTGGCCATCAGATTCTTCAGCAAACTATAATATCCGATCATCAGAATCATCAGAAGCTCCATCCTTGGACCTTCAACTTTCAATTAGCGTAAGACCTATAAAACCACCACCATCAGATCAAGGTGTCCTAATAAGGCCAGTAAATCATCAGGATCACTACACCGATGTCCGGTTCGACTCCGGCTACGTTGAGGCCCTGAAATGGCAAGCTGCCGAGCAAATCCGGTTGGCTGCAATAGAGAAAGCTTATGCGGAGCGTGTGAGAGAGCTTACTAGGCGAGAGATAGAAATGGCTCAGTCAGAATTCGCACGTGCGAGGAGTATGTGGGAGAGAGCTAAAGAGGAAGTTGAAAGGGCAGAAAAGTTGAAAGAGAGAGCAACTCGTAGGATTGATCCTACTAATTGCATGGAAGTTACTTGCCAATCTTGCAGTCAAAAATTCCGACCTCATTAATTAATCTATTGAGAGAAATAAATTAAGATGTTAATTAATGAAGGTGCTTTCTAATAAGAGTAATTAATATAATTTGAGTTTGAAGGGTTTTGGATGAGGAAAGATAAAAGAGCTGATGGTAAATGATGTGTAGAATGCATTCTTTTCTTGTGATGGGAACTGCAAAACTTAAGTGGAATAATTTTATGATTCTTTTGTTTTCTGTTCTTCTCTATGACCAATTGATTTTTAAGTTATATAGTATCCTAGGCCCTGGCAGAATTTGATGTATGTATGCTTCTTCCTTTTCTGGTAATGTAGACTTCATAATATTGGAAACATATGAGAATATTGGGTTATTTGTGTTGTACATAGTTTTGAACTAATGTATGGCATGTACTTGCAGCTGTCCCATTTCATATGATACGGTATTATTTGGAGAGTTCAAGAGTTTTTTTTACCATAATTTTTGCCTTTTAAATAGTTTAAATTGTTAATTATTGTGATTTATATTACTCTCGTTGTTTTACTTTATATATGAATCTATTTGACTGGCATGAAGTATAAGAAAAAAAGACTTTTGAATTGTGGTATAAAATTAGGCACATATATTTCGTGTGGCTATAAATCAGTGCATAATGATAAATTATTTTAAATATGAAAATAGATCATTCTTTTTTGCGACTAAAAAGTAAATAGATTTAATTTTGAGTGATGAGTAATCCAACAATGTCATCTGCTCTTTCGCTTTATGGTGAGTTATTTAAAATGAAATAGGTATCTCATGTTCGTCAACTCAAGCAACGTATTTGCTAACATAGCAGAAGTAGAACACAGGTAGCAATATTTTTATTAGTTAATGTAAATTATGGACTTATGGCAGCAAACACTTCGCTCTATATTCCAGTATATAAACCATTTGACAAAAGAATGTTTTTATTTTCATATTGGGTGAGATAATATGACTTCGGAGTTCACAGAAATACATTTCGCTACAGTTTTTTTATTTCGTAGATCTAGTTATTATGATAGGTAGTGACGCAATCCCTCCTTGGAATCTCTGTTGATACACAATCAATTTGAAGGATCGATGTTCCTATTTCACTTTTTAAAAATCGATTTTTAGTTATTTAATTAAGATTGCGAATGTCATGATTACACTAACTGATCGATCACTTAAACTAAAAAATAATTTAAAAACCAAAAGTAAAAAAGATAAAAATGTAAATCAGTAGAGAAATCAGGAAGAACCCTTCTAAAACGAAGTTCTTCAGTTCAATAGTAACAAAATATATCAATAAAAAACTTTAAAAAACTACAGATAATAAATGAAAGCTGCTCAAGTTCTTATATTCTAGTTTCAAATTAAAAGAAAGTCATCTAAATATTTTCCTAATAATGTGACAAAATGGAGAATTAAATATAACCAGATAATAGTTGTACTAATAAGACTTTTACTACAACTAGTTAATTAATTCTGATTTTGAAGTTGGAAAACATCCCTTACTTGAAGAACTGAAAAATCAGAATCAATCAATATATCCATGAAAAAAAGATTGACCAGAAGTCATTCAATAAATATTGTTTCAATTATTTACGTTTCACAACAAAGAACTAGTCCACCCATACCATAGATTTAAGTGATGGTGTTAGTATTCGAGAAGCAAACAGTTTTTTTTCTTTGATTACAATTTCTCAAAATCTTTTTTAAATATTTTGAGGAGTTCTTGTTAATTAATCACTTTATTCGTAGGTGCCGAGCTAGTCCCCTTATGACCTTGTATCTTCACTTTTGGTATCACCTTGAGGTTGTTTTATTTTTCAAAAAATTATATCTTTTGGTTTATATATACACTAGTTGAGGTTGCGGTGCTAAGCACGAGCCCACCATCAGAGATTTCTTTATTGCATTTTTTTTTTTTTGGGAAAATCTTGTTATATTTTGGTAGGTTCAAAGCTTGATGCCTCCTCACAAACCAACCATGGCAAAAACAGTGCCTATAAGATCTCAGGAACTTTCTGTTAATTGGTAAAAGTTATCCTCAATATGTTGGGCCAAACATGCATTCAAATCAATTCTAAACCTTACACAGAAAACATGATGCATCAGATATCTATTTATACAGTCTCTCCGGAAATTTGCTGTGTCACTCGTGTCTGTTACCTTAATATATTGTTGTTACTATTATTTGCTACTTGTTGCCTTATCTCCACTATTCTTTGAACCGAGGGTCTATCAGAAACAAATTCTCTATTTTTATAAGGTAAAGGTAAGATCTGCGTACGTACTACCCTTCCAGACTCCATTTATAGGATTACACTGTGTTAGTTGTTGTTGAATATGAAAATGGAAATAGCGAAAAGGACCGACTCTCAGCTCCTCTTGCTTACATTCTGTAGATGAAGCTTCAAATACACTTTGAACTCTTCTTGTAAGCATCCAGCTCTTCTTTCACAACTTTGTTTTCTTGCTTGAACCCTTCCTGGATTTTTGTCTTATCAAGTACACTGAATTTCTGCTTTCATATTCCTCTGGCAGCAACCACAAAAGTAGATACTCCTCGGCCTTTTCTGTAGTCAAATACCTTGTTAGAGGTCAGAGTTGCACTAACATATTATTTCACTTAAAACTTATTCATCAGCAAAATCTTGGACTTCAGTAATCTGTAACTTCATAACATGTAAATAGATTCTATGAGAAAATACATATACCAATTTTTCGGTAAACAGAGCAAAAAATACAAAAGTATGACAAAAAGTTGTGTCAATTGTTAACTCTCACTCAAAATGTTCAACAAGAGTCTAAAACCTATACCTTTTTTTTAAAAGGAAGTATTATTAATGTAAAAAGAAAGCAGAAAGAGAGTGCTGTGATTACACCTAAAAGTTGTAAAGGGAAAAGACTACCATGTCTATCTATACAGACATCCTATGAACTGTAACAGGGATTCAGCATCTTCAACTAATTTCAATTTACACCAAAGAGAAAGCACAAGTACAATCAGATTTAATTCTTCAGATTGAGCCTACCTTGTAACCATTTACCATTATTTAGCGGGTTCCTATTAATAACAATATGTATGAAGAACATTTGCATAATCTTCTAGAATTCCTTTTATCACATTTCAGCAGTTTTTAGGGCCCCCAAAGCAGCCTGCTTCCAATACCCCAACTTGTTTTGCTAGCTCGTCTTATAGATACTAATTATCACACATCTTAAAAAACAAAACCAACATGATTAGGGTCTTATTGCTCTTTGAGAAGAAAGAGATATTTCAAGCCAAACTTTTTGTACTTTCATCAGATGGTTATCTGACAATTTAGTATAAAGCTAATAGAGAAAGCAAGTATATAATGAGACTTTATCAAATGCAGTTCCAGATACCTAAGGTTTAAGATACTAAAACCAAACCTGCATAAGTCTTCGAATAATAAAATGAAAGCTAGTAATTTTTGTCAAAGTATAATGAGCAAAAAAGATAAAGAGTTACCTCTATCTACTCCATCCCAAAGAAGCAACAGTTATGGCAGCCACCTTTATTGTTGAATGCGGCATCCACAAGCTTGTTCTTGTCTTCATTGGTAGCATTTAATAATAGGACATTTCTCCGGCAGGCGTTAGCTAGGCATCAAGGTCTTCTTTAGGGACAATCCCAGTAATGTCAACCAGCTATGTAAAGCTTGTTTTAGGAGAATTTCTATTAAAATTTAATAACAAGTTTTGAAGGTAACATAGCAAGTATCCAATGGGAAAGTGGTATGCATAAATACCTCTTTTTCTTAGTTTGATGATGGATATATATGAGTTAAGTTTTACCTTTTTTCCCAATGAAGCCCCTATTACTTCTTTGGTGCACTACGCAACCTATGGGATTTTTGAACTCTTGTTCTGTTTCTTTTTTTTAAAAGAATCTTCTTCTATCTTTTCTTAGATCATAGCAGTAGTCCCTGATTGATAAGAATGGGACTTGGGCCTAATTCAACCCCAAAAGTTAGCTTATGAGGTGAGGATTGTCAAGACCATGTAAGAAGACCAAAACACCCATAACCCATCGATGTGGGACACAAGCCTGCAACTGGAGCGTGGACAATATAAAAGGGGGCCCAATATCGGTAACAATAAATTGGGATGCACCTAGCTCTGATACCATAATAAAAATGGACATTGAGCCTAATTCAGCCCCAAAAATTAACTTATGAGATGAGAATTGCCCAAGACCATATAAGGAGACCCATAACCAACCAATATGGGACACAACTCAACGATGTTAATCATTAATTATTGTATCCGAAACCAAATTAGATTTAAAGGAGTTCTTACACCTTTCATTTCTCAAACCTCCATAATAATCCCATACCATTTCCTCCTTAAATATGTATCCCGTAAACATGAAGCCTCTGGCTGCCAACAACTTTCCCACCAAAAAAAAACTAAGCTCAACAGATCTAACCCCTTGATTGCCTACGACTTTTCCATAACTAAAAAAACCAAGCTTAACTGTAGCTGAAATCTTAGCTATTAATTCCATTGCTGCTAAAATGAATGTGCAAACAACATTTTTTTTTTTTTTTTTTTTTTGTAGCAATGCAAAAGAACTACTACTTATTGGTCATCTCTAATAACTATAAGCGGTTATGCAGACATTGATGAGGATTCATGATTCCAATTTATTTTTTGTGCAGGGAAATATTTTTGGTCAATCTTTTGCAAGACATTTATTATCTACTCAAGAGATATCTCCAACAATATGTTTTGCAGTTGATTTGAGGCTCTAACATAGTAATCTCTTTTAAATAGTTTGATACCACCAAACTTTAAAACCTCATAAAGTTAAATAGATGACTATATATTAATATCTAAATTTTTTTTTCCCAATTTTCAATAGTAAAATCTGATGAGTGTTTGTGAAGTCTACAAAGCAGAAACCTCTGCAAACACTCCCGTTTTTCTACTCCCAGAGACACAGAAAATTGGTTCATGTTGCACCTGTTTCCGGTACAAAAGAAAATTAGAAAGAAGATTAGAATTCAAGGACATAAACAGATAATACATTGAAAATTACATATGCCAGAGAAACTATGGATAAGAATGCTACAAAACTTGATACTCTGGCCAAGCAGTGGATATAGAAGTGTTGGCTATTTTTCATACCACTTGAAGGCCAAATAAATAATCACACATTAGGTAGGCGAGTAATACTGAAGAGGGAGGCATATAAAAAATGAAAAGGTTTATATACCTTATCAAAAAAATGTTCATGCTATCTTACTGTTCAAGTGTATTTATATCCAGAATATGAATGTGATGTTTTGTACTTCAATATCACACAAGAGTAGGGTGATTTGTGTGGTGTCTAATTTTTCGCGTGCACATATTATAGAAGGACATGGTTCTTTTATATGTTCCATATACTACTGCTGCGGAATAATAAATGCAAGAAGTAAAGAACACAAGTATTTTTACGTGGAATAACACTTGGCTCAGAAGGTGAAAAAACCACGACCTACTATCCAGTAGGATTTTTCTCAACACTTCACTAAATCACTGAGCCAAAAAACAGCATTTACAAAACTCTTTGTAAATCTAAGGATTACCTCTAACCCTTTGTAACAACCAACCTTTAGTTGTTGCGACAACTTCAAGTTAACTCTAACTTGAATACGACACTCAGAGTACCTAGTACAATTGCTTCTAGATAAAGCTGAAAGATACAACTCAAAAGTCCTGCTACAATGAAACTAGAAAACACTTGGAACTGGTTCTTCTATCTGGTTCATGTAGCTTCAGGTTCGCACACTTGATCAATCATATAATAATTGCTTGCAAAATGCCTTGCTATTTTGCTCTCAACTCACGTTTAACTTCAGCGTTTGTGCGTACCTGTAAAATGAGAAAATCCTGAAATATATAGAGTTAGTAGAATAGGAAATAACTAGAAGTATAATGCTTTACTCTTCCTTGGTGGAAGAGTTCTAGTTATCTTTAACTTCTAACTCCTCCCTTACCTAGGATAGAGTTCTCTTCGAGTAAGGAGTCATTCTCCTTATCACTTATGCAACCTTTTCGTTCAGGTGATCTCAAATATAACCACTTAAGCCTATCTCCTTCACGTGCATGCCTTGTGCTTGAATCTGCCCATGTCTGTGTACACTATGTATGGACCTGGTTCATGCTTGAGTTCCTTTGTCAATCATCGAAATAAACTTCACTCAGGCCAACAAATTTCCCTTTTTCATGATGACAAACTCTGTGCTTTTCATAAGCATAAGCCCTGTTTCAACTCAGGTAAACATCAACACAATGTTAGAACACTTTCTTTTTTAAAGTCATAATTATGTAAGATAACCAGATTCTAATAGTTATCACTCATGGCCGTTGAGGCTACTTCAAATGCAATCATTGAGTCAAGCATCATATATCAATCTAATGATATTAGCTATCTAAGAAGTATCAACAAAAAGTTAGAGCAAAAAAATAGTTGATTAACATTGATACTAGTCATCCACAAAGCATAAAGAAAAATAAAAATACTAGATCATGAGCAAAAAAAATAAAAAGAAATCCCATCCGGGTCACTGATTTGTCTAAATAGGCTAGCTAGGTTTCAAGGCTGGGAAGGACCAGATTCTTGGTTTCTAGCCTGATGTAGCTTTAACATATCATGAAGAATGCCTTTATTCTTCTGCTTCTCCTTTGCAAGCTCAACCTTAAGAGTATCCCTCTCAGTTTCTACTTCAGCCAGCCTCTTCTTCAGCCTCTCAATCTCAGCATCCTTAGCCCCACTCTTTTGCACCAAGTCTTTTAATTTGCTGTTTATAGGAACCTTCTTGGATGAACCGGGTTCTTTAGCAGCAGCATGGACTTCATAGTCATAAGCAGTCAAGGTGTTTGCTCCAAAATTATCCTTGCATGTACTAACATCCCATTTCTTGAAAGGAACCTTGAAGTTATCCAGTATAATGGTGAAAATGAAATCATAGGGTATGACGTGAGTTTTGGTACTATTTAGAACCCTATCAAGGAGTTAGATAATAAACACAGGCCAATTAATCTGCCTCCCACTATCCAGGCATTCCAGAAGGATCAGGTCCATGAATGTGGCTATGTGCCTTCTTTCCTGCCTGGGCAGCACAACCTTGTTAACAAATTCAAACAACACTTTGTGGGGTGGCTTCATCTTACTTTTTTATACAGCCTTGACCTCTAGCTCTAACTCATTGTCAGCAAACTTTCTTGTAATGGCAAGGGAGGTATGAAGGTTCTCTAGGCTTGGCAATTTGAGCTTTTTGTAGTCATTGTACCCTTCAGCAGGTACATCCAGAATCTTTCCCAATTCCTTGTCGTCGAATCTCACAGTCAATCCCTTCACCACACTGGTGTCTCTGCCATTTTTTATCTCACAGTTTGCCATGAACTCTACAATCTCAGTCTTGGCAAGCCTTCCATCCATCTAAGGACCATGTCCTTCTAACCCTGCAGTTGTAGTTTTTGCAGCAGCATGGACATGCCTTCCTCCTCCAAGTCCCTAAGGAGTCTACCCTTCAAGATGGTTCTTTTTCCAAACTTCTTCTTCTTGTCCTGTTCTTCATCGGTTTCTTCTTCTTCTTCTTCACTTTCTATTCTTCCATTACTTTCACTTTTCTAGACTTCATGATAGACCTGATTCTTTTCGCCAAGGTAGAGGGCTCTGCTGACTTTGTCTTTGAAGGGGACTTCTTTTTGGAAGTCTTTCTTTCCATCCATCTAAGGACCATGTCCTTCTAACCCTGCAGTTGTAGTTTTTGCAGCAGCATGGCCATGCCTTCCTCCTCCAAGTCCCTAAGGAGTCTACCCTTCAAGATGGTTCTTTTTCCAAACTTCTTCTTCTTGTCCTGTTCTTCATCGATTTCTTCTTCTTCTTCTTCACTTTCTATTCTTCCATTACTTTCACTTTTCTAGACTTCATGATAGACCTGGTTCTTTTCGCCAAGGTAGAGGGCTCTGCAGACTTTGTCTTTGAAGGGGACTTTTTTTTGGAAGTCTTTCTTTTCTTTGTCTTTGGAGTCGCAACCTCTTCCTCCCCTGCCTTGTCTTTATCACGAAGAACCAGGTCCATCTCCTCAATTTCAACTGCCTTCACTCACTTTCTTCTTTCCCTTTACAACAGCTTTTTTTTTTACTCTCTTCTAGGTCTCTTTCCAGTTCAGCTTCACTCTACTTCTTTTGACTCCTTGTAGCTCTTCCCACTACTAGAAATTCGAGAAATTCCGACCGAGCCATACTAACCAACGTTGGTCGGTAAATAAAAACGACCAAATAAACCGTCCAAAACGAACTGAAACTACCAAAAAATTATTTTACATTTTTTAACAATTACATACCGACCGAAATTGGTCAGTATGTTGGTCAAAATTTTGATCGCAATGGTCAGGCTTGCTTAGTCAAAGCACCTTTTTGATTACCGACCAACATCGGTCGGTAATGTGGACCCATATTTTTAAATTTTAATAATTATATTATTATTTAAAATATTTTATAAATTTTATAGTTGAATTTAACGATCAAAGTCAGTCGATTATTACAAGAGAAGATTTTACCGATCAACTTTGATCGGTAGATGTAATTTCTGGAAAATAGCCGACCAACTTAGTTCGGTTCATAGGTCAAACATGGTCAAACTTTTGAATCACATTAATATTTACTATCTAAATAATATAAATATAATCCGTTAATACTCTACTTTGTAATACAAATAATGAATACGCTAACATATACTATAACAAGCTATATATAGTTAAAGTAGTACAACAAAATGTATGTGTGTGTGTGTATGTGTAGAGGTATAGCCGCATCTAAGAACGTGAAACGCTAGGGCCACATGGTTGGGTTCTTTTAGGGATAGACTTGTGAAGAAGCAATAATCTAATTAGTATATATAATTGATCATCATCAAATATATCTATTTGTAAATTGATTCATCGACTTATAACTTACTTAAATGCATCGATGAATATTAAAAACAAAACGTCTCGACCTATATCAATGAATATTAAAAACAAAACGTCTCGACCTATATCGATTAATCTATGTCATGCATTATTAGTGACGAAGAATGAAGTATAGAAGAATACTAAACTTCTTTGACATGTATATATGGATCACAAATTAAATAAACGAAAGAAGTTATTAGCATTAAGTAAACGAGTTAATATAACAATCGACTAAACATATTTAAAATAGAATAATATTGGTTTACCAATTCATCAATTGATAAAGCTTTCATATATAGTAATGTATGTGATTGATCATCAATTACAATATAATATTTGTGTGTGTGTGTGTGAAATTACTCATATATTTAATTATAACTTAGAAAATTAACTTATATAAATGAATACAAAAGGTAAAACGTCTTGACCGATATCTATTAATATATATGATTTGCAATTAGTTATAAAATGAATGAATATATAAGACGAAATGTGAAATTCAAATAAAATAAACGCCTCCTATTACATACTTTATTTTTTTTTAATTATGATTGATTAATTATATATATATTTGTGAATAAAATATATGCTTATAATTTATTAAAAGTAATTAGTTAATATAATTATTTATAGTAAATATATATGTGAATAAAATATATGCTTATAGTTTATAATAATTTTTTTAAAAATAACATAAGGTCGCTACCAAACATAGTCAACGCGTGGTCACTTAAAATAACGTAGGGTCGCTACCAAAGTAATGTGGAGGAATTCATCCGTAGTCTACCAGCCGGTGCATCGGGCGAGCCAACCCAACCTTCGGACGAGGATGCTGAAAGAATATAGTGGGTGGTCCAAAAAGGGGAAGATATACGGGCTTCCTAAGAAAAAATTCCATCGTTATAAGTGTGAAATGCAAGGAATAGGGACTCCCTCACAGGGCGAGGCACTTAATAAGTAGGGCCTCTCGGCTATGCAGGAGACAGTGACAAGGCTTACATCCGAGCTAGAAGCGGCCAAGGAAAGAAAAAGGCTTATAGATGCTTAGATCCTTGGTATGCAAGCTCATATCAGAACTCTCCTTTCTAATAGAGATTTTCCGTTGCCCCGGCCTCGTGAGTCATCTCCAGAGGCTTGAACTCCCCGTTATCGTTCCTCCCATCCACCCCGTGATCGTTCTTCCCCTCCTCCACAAGACCGATCTCTATACCGTCTAGTTCATCTGATGGTGATGATGTCGTAGAAAACACTCCTTGACCAATACTTTAATATACTTTGAACTAGACTAATAGATCTAGTTTTGAATTAGATTGAACAATTTAGAACTTGTTGTAATTACTTAATTTTTGCTTGATTTTGGACTGTGATGTTTAATTGAACTTTGTTAGTTTTAAAGTATTAATTGGATGTTTGGTTGGATTTATGGTGAATTAGGGGTTGTATGTGGTGAATTGGGGGTTATTTGATGTGAATTGGGATATTGGTATACTGTTTTTATTTGGTAGGTGGTGTAGCTACCAAAACAGACATTTTTTGCCAAAATTAATCCCAGAAAATCAACCAACCTTGGTCGGTAACTAATAAAAAAAATTAAGTTGCAAAATACTGACCGATGTTGGCCGGTTAATGCACATTTAATTCCCAAAAATTTAACATTACCGACCAACGTTGGTCGGTATTTATAAATTTTTATTATTTATTAAAAATATAAAATTTTCAATACCGACCAAAGTTGGTCGGTAAGCAAAATTAATAAATTTAATATACCGACCCACGTTGGTCGATAATATTAAATTATTAAAATAATATTTCGACCATTAATTGGTCGATAAGGCAATTAAATTGTCAGATGGTCGTGTAGAGCATACCGATCAATGTTGGCCGGTAATTTCCGACCAACTTTGGTCGGTATGCTCTTGCGACCTTCAAAATACCGACCACATGTAAATGGTCGCGTTTTGGACGGTTATTGGCCATTATTGACCGATTTTGATTAGTTTTTTCGGACGATTTTTTCCGGATTTCTAGTAGTATCCTCCTGTAGGACGAGTATCTACAAGGCTAGAAGAGGCAGCCTTTCTCTTCTTGTTTGCCCTAGCAGTTCCAGGGATTTTAACTCCTGAACTCTTCTTCCTTTTTGGATTGTAGCTGTCAGACACGCGTTTCAGTAGGTCTTCAAGGGGTTCCTGTACTGATGGAGCAGGTTCTTGAAGCCTCTTCCTCAACCTAACCAACCCCTCCGCAACTTCTTCAAACCCACCACCCCTTTTTTCTCTCAAACTTTCTTCCTCTCCAGCAGATACCTCACTCCACATCCACAATACCATAGCTCCTATTTCTTCAGTCAAACCAACAAGAGTGGTGAAGATTCAGCCACTCCTTTGCCCATTCCCCTGACATCACCTTGAATACTCTCACTCTTTTTTTTTTTTTCTTTTTTTTTTTACCACCAAGCTTCCCAGATTCAGTGGTTTCAACCCCAGCCATAGTTCCGACCAAAACAAACCTATTTTCTAGATTTTCAACAACCTCAGAGATTGTCTCAAATGTAATTTTTTGACCAGATGTTACCTGCTCTGTTTCAGATGAAACAGTTTCTTCTCCCTCAGTTGCAAACTTGGAGGAATCTTCAGATTTTTGGGGGTTCTCCTTGTCACACCTCTTTTCGTACACCCCCCGAGAGGAATATATAAAAAGAATTTTTTCCAATTAAAGTGACATTAATCGAAATGGGATTATTGAATTATTTTCATAGTCGCCACTTGGAAATTTTAGATTGGTGTTCCAAGTCACCGGTTTTATCCCAGATCGAGGAAAAGGTTTGACTTTCTTAATGAAGTCTGCGAACCAGAAATTCTAGATAAGGAACTCTGTTAACCCGCGGGAAGGTGTTAGGCACCCTCGGGTTCCGTGGTTCTAGCACGGTCGCTTTATTGTCATGATCGGCTTATTATTTAATTTTTATACCTATTATTAACCTATAGCGCATTTTACCTTATTTTACTTTTCCGCTTTTAGAACTTATCGGAGAATTGCAATGCCAATCAAAATATGTCACAAATCACGTCACATAAATGCACCCGTGACTGCTAGCATCTTTCAATTTAACATTGGGATTTTGGAATTTGGGTCACATAAATGCGCATCCTATTTTAGGAAATTAAATTATTAGACTAACGTGCCTAAAACAAATTACGCGTTTTTAGTTTATCGAGGGCCATGAAATTCGCTAAATAGCGCACCTCGATTTTTCTGTGTTTAATTAATGAGGGTCATATATTCGTAAGTTAGTTTAATATGACGCACCTCGAATTAATTTGAAAGCTTTTATTAATTAAAGTTGTTAAAATCGGGTCACCTAAAAGGCACCCCCGAAGTTAGCATTGTCACTATGCCACAGGAACCGTACCCATAATAACAATATAGTTAATTGCGTTTAAGATCTAATTATTAAATTCTAAAGAGTCAAGGCTCACTTACGCTAATCTTACATTAATTAATTAAGAGGGGCATCGGCGGTCGTTATTAACTACATGGCACACCTCTACTAATTTAACGAATTTTATTAGCATTACAGGGTGTTGGGTATCCATATTATGAGCCAATCCTATTTTCAGGAACAGTAGGTAAATTCAAATGTAGATTATTCACCACAATTTATTCGCCAATATAACTACTAACAAGATTATACTTTAGATCTACGCCCACTTACGAATGATAGCCACATTTTAGTTTTAACGGTATTTGGAAACAAAACAAAGTTGGGATTGGAATCGGCCAAGATGGGCCATTTCGGGGCATGTCCAACATCTGCCTTGGGCGCCATGATAGAATCTAAATATATCTGACATTCATCTGCATGGACTTGGCCAAACTATATAGATTCCACATACTTACAGAGGATCCGGAAAATTAAATACAAGACTTTAATTTCTCTAAAACAATTAATACCAATCATTCTAGTTATACGTCTTTAGAGTTCTAACAGCAAAATAATTCAAAATCATAACAACTTATCCTTCCCTGCCCCCTTTATTCTTTAGAATGAAATACTTGAAACAAAACAGAATGGATATTTACATTCACTGTTAGTTGACCCAAAATATAGAGACTGAGATTAAATACTACTTTTAGTTAACAAGAGAAGGATAGCTGCTGACTATAACACAAAATGTTACTAAAATGTCGGTTTCCTAGAATGCCTAATTACTCATCTTATCCACATTTGGGAAGCACGATGTTTAAGAATCACAGAATGATTTATATGACAATATTATGTGGGCAGATTGGATTTATAGAACACAATATACGAATCCTTGACATCTACTAGTTCAAAGATCTCGAAACAATCTCGAAACTTATTACATAAGCATAAACAAATAAATGCTACAACATCCCTTCACAGGATCAACTAAACATGAACTTAACTTGGCTAATTGACAGACTAACTCCAATAAACCAACAGAGCAGTATCAGCATTAAACTAAAATCAAAAGCAGTAGCAAAATCAGTATACGGTTTCAATTCATGATCTAGTAACGGCTTGAAGATCCCCTGAGATTATTGAGATAATGTAACGCAACCAGAATAGCTTTTAATCATTATAAACTTAATTAGATTCGACTTCACTATTTAATGAATCAACAGAAAAGAAACAAGAAAACAATAATACCAAGCGAGTGATAGCTATCGTCCAGAGAACAACGACATAAGAAAGGCACGTCGGATATCATAAACTCAAACAATACACTTAGTCATTTTGCCGATAATACGATTTACAATTATGAAATGCTCGAGCATACCTATAAAATCAATGAGCAGATCCTAACAAGACAGCAGCACGCAAGAGACAACAGCAACACTGGGAGTCACAACTTATCCCGATTAGTTAACGAGTTTTGGTTCAGTATAAGCCACTCAAAGATGGAAATTTCAGAGGGTATTTTTCTGTATTTTCTTTGTGAAAAACCAATCCCCCTTTCTCGACTGACTTCTCTCTTTATTCCTCCCAAAACAGAAAAATCCCCTTTTTCCCAGATTTTTTTTTAGATTTTATTCCTTTCTGTTAGATATTCTAACTGAATCCTCCCTCTCACACGATACCAGCACCCCCACTCACAGATTCCTACTAACAGAAATCTGTTCAAAGTTTTCAAAAATACCCTTTTCCCCCTTATGTTCTTTTCTTTCTAATTAACCCCTTTTACTTTTAACTGTGTATTGTTCGGACTTAAATAGAACCTACTGACTTTTTGGGCCGAAGTGACCCAATCCGAACAAAAACCTTCAAACCTTTAACCGATAGCCCTTTTAACAACTGACCCCTTTTTTGTATTAATTTTTACGGACTAGTCTAGAATAACACAAAAATGGCTACTTTTGTAAAACCTTTAAAAAAAATCTGAAATTGAAGAAAAATAGAGAAAGGGGGTAGAAGATGAAACTTAAAGAAGAAAAACAAAAGTGAAACTGAATCGATTTAAGAAAAAAAATAATACCTCGGATGAGACTTCTTATCCTTGATGATTTTTATGACTAAAATAAAGTTTAAACCGTGTGTTCTTGTCAAGAACACACGGTTAAAACTTATTTTGTTCAAAAAAATCGGTCTTGATTTTAATCCTTAAGTTTCTGATTTTGGGCCATGAATCGAAGGATTTTTTGGGTTTTTGGTGGAAAATGGTGTCGATTGAAATGGGGGGAAGTGATGGTGGTGGTTTGAGGGTGATTGTGGGCGGCTTTTTGGTCGGATTTGGTGGTGGCCATGGCTGCTAGGGTTGAAAACGTGAGGCGGCGGCTAGGGTTGGAAGGGGTGTTTGGACGATGATGAACTG
>MCJB01033945.1:29601-64171 GCA_002018475.1 Nicotiana obtusifolia | reverse complement strand
GGGGGGGGGGGGGGTGTTAGTTTAAGACACTTTTATAGTAAGTGAGGGTTAGTCCGGCCCATTGATCTTATTGAGATCAACGGTCCGGATTGGATCTGAAATAAAAACGTTTGGGCTGATGGGGTTGTTTATTGGGCTGGTCCGGTATGAGTTTTGATTTGGGCTGGTTTAATTCCAGCCCAGTCCGATTTCCCCTCCTTTTAATTATATTCCTTAACTATTTATTTTAAACTCTCTTTTTAATTTTAATAACTAGATTACTTAGTGACTAAAATCTTAATTTATTTAAAATATGATATTAAACTAAATTAACTATTTATAAAAATTACCATAATGCTAGATTTTATGATTTAAACATTAATACTAAAAAGGAGTGTAAAAATGCACTATTTTTTATGATTTTTAATTTTATGAAATCAACAATTACTAACTCAATCCTAAAAATGTAAAAATGAATCCTAAATGCAATGCATGATATTTTTGAGTATTTTTCATGAATTAATTAATTAACAAAATGGCCGATACCTAATTAAAACTATTTATTGATTTTTATAGGAGTATTCGGGCAGGGCAAAAATCACGTGCTCACACTCCTGCCTGACTTGCCCTCAGTTGCTCATTAATTTTCTTGATTTGTTCTCCTCCAGCGACTACTTCGCGACACAACTCACTTTAGAAGAAAATGTAGGAAAAATAAAAGATGAGTTGTACAAGAGAGATGAACAGGTAAGAATCCTAAAGGAGGATCTAAGCAAGGTCAAGCATGAGCTAGACAGAACTTGTAAATGGAACAGGTCTTCTGATGCACTTTCATGGCTACAGTAACAGAAAAGGATTAGCTTCGGGAAGCCTAAGCCTAAGTGGGTTCACAAAAGCAAGTATCTTACATTTCCTGAGAACAAGATTTGCACACAGAGTGGTAATACTAGTCACTACAAAAGTGAATGCACTTCAAAAGAAAAGGCAAGTCAAAAGAACAAAAATTTTGTTCAAGGGAAAAGTAGGCTGCCAAGTTGAGCTAAAAAGAATTTGATTTATCCTTTTGCCTCTAGAAAAGAACCCAAACTAGACTATTATTTTTTGGAGGGCCTAAAAATATACATTTCTCTTGTTTTAAAGGCTCGTGGAATGAAAATTTAACTATCAGAATGCAGAAAGAAAGAGGCTCTCTTTATGTAGAAATATACGAAGTACTTCACTTCCTCTACTGTATGGAGTAAGAATTAAACCTTCATCTTTTTCATGCTTTCCTTTTCTTCGCAAGAGATTCTCCTTTTACAAATGATGCTTTCTGGATAAGCCAAGATTTCTAGACGACTCTACTCTTTGCTTCTACCCTCGATTGAGCTCTGGCTTTTGCGTTTCATTCAAACTGGTGTCTTTTTGTCTTTTTCCTTTCAACATTTGTAGTTATTAGAATATATATACCATGATTTCTGACATTGACTGCTGCTATTCTGACTAATTTCTTGACTAGTCAAAATAACTCCAGACAAATATAAGATGAAAACTTGCAAAACAGCTTTTGGATTCTGCCAAAGCCTACAAAAGAAATAAATATCGCAGACTCAAAAAAGAATGATGTTCTTGCTCTTTCTCCACCTTGGAAGATGTGAATTTTAAAAAGAAAAATGCATTTTGAGGGGGGCATTTCGAGAATCGAACTCGAGACCTCTCGCACCCAAAGCGAGAATCATACCACTAGACCAAATGCCCTTCGATACCAAGGGATCAGAACTTTCCTACATAATAGTATAACTCAAAATGCTAGCTCATTTTCCAACGAGATTGACTTGCCGAATTCCAGTTAATTATGAATACTGATCGACAAAATCAGTAGAACTACAAAGAAGGGGTAATTCCTTTGTGGTCAATAATTCTGCCGTTTAATTTTTTTTCTAAAGAAAACGGATAATATATATACTGAATATAAGTACTAATGAATTCACTAATAAGATACATTCACCAAGCTCACATTGAGAATTGAATAAAAGTGGACTTTCATGGTTTGATGATTTTGGAGAAATGTCAACTACTCGTAGTTCAAGATAAAAGTACCTAATAAAGAAATATTTTTAAAAAAACAACCGCCAAAGCCATATGTTACGGGGATAAATACATTTTGTCTCGTTACAGTCATTTAATTATTCTTCCAAGCAATCGAACTTAACCAGTCGGAATTTCATGAACTCCACAAATTCAATGTCCATCCTCATAAAAAAAAAATAGAGATAGAGAAAACAAAAGGCGAGATGAAAAGAACATCTTAACACTTCCGTTGAATTTAGTAACACAATCTACAATAAAACGATTAATGCATTAAGCTTTATAAAACCTATTTAGATAACGAATACTTAAGCAGTTGGCGAAACATGGGAAAAGCAAGAATGCAATTTCTGAAAGTTTTTTACATCTATAATGATGCTCTTTAGCATCTCAGAAAATGGGACCACTGATCGTCGTCGTTGACGCCTCGCCCACTTATGATCAACCTCAAACCGTAGTATGGGGTGACTGTTCTCTGCGCAGAAATTAATAGAACTACATGAAAAGGGAAGGATTTAGCTAGCTGGTTCATATCTGCATACACAATCATAAATATTCCCTTTAACCAACTTTTGTGCCAACCGCTGATTCTTCACCATAGCAAGCTGCAAAATCACATACAGAATGTCAAAGAAAACGAGGAACAAAGAGAGCGCTATACTTTTAACAGTATCCCACGTCCCACATATTCAAGGTACAGTTTTTAATCTGTTTCAATAAGCCACTAACAGGAGATCATGCCTAAATAAAATATGAAACAACGCTCAGTTTAACTTATTCATGGAAGGTACTTATCGAATCTCCATTAGATATCCACGAGATCTAGCTCTATGAAGATATGCAGAAACCATCTTTAAAATGTTTTCAGAGACAGGTAGAATCACTACCTTTAGAGCATCACATTTGAACTTTGCATTATAGTTGGTATGCAAAGAGCGGCCCATCCCTTCCAAAATTACCTGCAACGCCAGGGATAAAAAAAAGCACATCCCCAATGAGTTGCGCATATTTGCTGAATGATATAGTTTGTACGTTTAGGGTATAAAAGAAAGGAGCGGAGCACTGTACCAGATCCGCATCTTTGGCTGCAGCTGCTAACTCTGAGCTCACTTGCCTCAAGTCTATGCATGGACTGCCACATCCATTCTCCACAACCATCAGAGGAACGGAGGGCGTATCTTCCTTATAACCATCTTGGATGTTACTCATAGCATCCACAAGTAAGCCTCCTGCTTCAGCTGCCCCTCGAAGAATATCGCAGTGCTATAGGCCAAAGCAATATTACCAAGCTAATGAGGTATTGTGTATAAAGAAAAGAGGGGAAGGAAGAGAGAGCTTTAAAATATTATACTACAAATATTCCCATGCCAAATATGCCTTAATAGTACATAATACATTTTCTTTTAGAGAACAAGGTAAAAAAAAAAGCATTCTTTCTCCAAAAAGGGGAAGGAGTTCGGCAAGAGGAGCTATATGTCTCATTATAACTAATAGCAATTTCTTGGAAAACATTTTGATAACCAAGAGAGAGAACTTTATTAAAAAATTAAAATTCCATGCACACAGAGAAAGTGAGGAGAAAAAAACTATGGCTATAGCTCTGATTTTTTTCCTATACTTTGTGAAGCAATTTCTTGAAAATCAACATACCTTAGCAGCCTCAGCAACAATATCAGGCAACTCCATTGCAGTAACATCATTTAGTGCAGGAAGTGAGTTTGCTACCAGCACAACCTGCATAAAATTTCTGAATATATGATTTTTGGAACCTAAAAAGTTCAGCATATACAATAGGAGATAGGGCAGGATCAAACAGAGAAAACAAGGTAGCAATTGAAAGTGGTTATTACGTGTTAAATAAACATTTATCTTGAACATTATCAGATATGGAATAGTATCTCTAATTTACTAAAGCTTAGATAATGGAAATGTAAGGTAATTTACCATAAAGCAACTTAAGCGAAACATTTTTTTTGTTAAGAACATTAAAAACACATTAATAAATTTAGATTCATTTATAAGGCAACACATTCAAAAATTTAGATTCATTTAAAGGCAAAACATTCTAAAATTTATATTCATTAAAAGGCAAACCATACTTCAGTTCCACTCCGGAGAAGTTCCCTTGCAAGGGGAAGCATCCCTAAAACAATATCCGCACCCGAGTTGTCAACAAAAAGCAGTGCTCTTTTATGTGGCTGAGGCTTTCTCTCTCCAGACCCTAACATTCTCTCTTTAAAAGCATCAAAATCATCCACCTGAACACAAGAATGGCATTCAAATGCTTCTCTAGCAGTAATGAAAAAACAACATTAATATATTTTTTCCTTTCACTTGCCCGCCATGGTCTTTGCATCTTCTTGCGACTCATTCTGTAGATCTCAATAATTGTTCCTTTGTGATAGAGATCAACACAGGCACGTGATCCCCAATCAAAGATATTCGCAGCAAGAACACCTTCGATTAGTGTAAGTAGTCTCATATCCTACAAGATAGAAACTAGACATATTAGCAAATAAAATAACAATACAAAGCATATATTTAATGATCTACCTAACCTACTTCAACGGAGGAGAAAGGGAAAAAAAGAGTAACAAAGGAAATATATGAGAGAATACATACCTCAGTCATGCTGTCAAGCTCCAGCAGAAGATCAGGTAAAACTGCAAGTGAAGCTTCATTCTCCCTGTAAGATATTCAATGGAGCTAGTACGATAAGCATATTTGCTTCCAAGATAATAGAACAAGAATATTCCTTCCATATGAAGATACCTTTGTTTAATGGTTCGGTATGCATCAAAAAAGTGAAACTCTCTCAAGCATTCTTCTCTTAGCTCCAAAAGGTTGGCGAGTCCTAGCTTTCCATAAGCTGCAGGTTCCTCCATCAATCTGTTATCAAAATAGATAGTCTTTTAAGCAACTTTACAAATACAATTGGGAACTGCTAACACTCCTATTTGCTCTATACACTCCTGATTTTTCACTAACGAAGTTAGTTCTTCCATTTTTGAATTTCTCTTTTCAAGATCTAGAGTTAAGGTAATTATCTTATGAGCTTAGAGTGAAGTAGTTCCGCTCTTATCTTACAGATATAGCCTTAGGCCCCATTTATTTTCATTAAGATTAAGATATCTTAATCTAAATAGACATTTGAATATTATAGCATTTAGACCTAAACACTGAATAAATAACACTGGTTTTCAGTATCTGAATGTGGGTAGTTTATCTTAGTTTAAAAACTACTATAGAATTCACACAAATTACAAACAGATATTATACCCACAAAATAGTACAAAGTATATTAATTAACATGGTGTTATATAAATTGTTTTCTTTGATGAAACACACTCAAAAGCTAGCAGAGATGGTTGATAGTGGATGGCGGTCGCAGTGATAGTCGTAATTGTTAGCCTGTTTGGCAAGCTTCTTTTGAGGTAAAAGCATTTTTTTTCTAAAATTAAGGTGTTTGGCCGAGCTTTTGAAAGGAAAAAAAGTGATTTTGAGAAGACGCAGAAGCAGTTTTGGAGAAGCAGAAAAAAGTAGCTTCTCTCCAAAAGCACTTTTGAGAAAATACACTTAGAAGCAGTATTTTAAAGCTTGGCCAAACACTAATTGCTACTCAGTGCTTTTCAAATTAATTAGCCAAACACAAACTGCTTCTAACTAAAAGTGCTTTTGAGAAAAAACACTTCTCAAGATAAGCTGGCTATGTATTATATAAGATCAATAAACTCTCAAATGTCCTACAGAAGAACAAAAAATTATTACAAGATTAATTAACATAGTTATTATAGGATTAATAAACTCAAAGGCCTACATATCAATAGGGAAAAAAACATCTAGAGATGGATATGGAACAGGGAATACAAATAATACCTAGCCAGATGTGCTGAAAATGCCCGAGCAAATGCATCACCCCTTCTTTTTGCATCGTCAGTTCCACCCTCACTAGCCACTGCCTGAAATTCAAGTATTAGCTTCTCAAACCATGAAAATATGGGAGACTTTGCAAGTTAATATAGAACAAATATAAATAGTGATGCACATCACACAATTTAAAATAAATGACAATGACTTCTCTTTATTGTTCTAAACAATCAAAAGATTGGGTATGACATTTTATGAAATTGAATGAAAAGTTGAAGCACAAATTAGTTCCTCGACCTAGGGGCAGGGACAAGAAGAGATGGAAATCTGCAATTTGAACCTCTCAAACCTAGTTTTTGCCTGAACAAGAAAGATTTCAGGTAAGGCTTTAACCCTATCAGAACTTTCAAGTCAACCTTTACATCTTCTTTTTCTAAAAAGATAGCACAAATCAAGCCTCCCCCTTGAGCTACCACTGTGTTTGACCAAAGAAGCTTTCGTGGAGGCATTTAAAAAAAGTACTGCAGTCTTCCTCTCTTGGGCTGAAACAAGGATTTTGACATGATTAAATGGTCAATGTTTTACCTTGTCGACAAGGTCCGACAAATGCTCAGATAATACAGTGAACCAGTACCTACAGCACAGACGAATTTTAGTCCAAGAAAAAGAAATAATGGACCAAATAATAGAAAGCAGGCTTGTTTGGCTACTATAGAAAAATAAAGCAAGTTCTTAGTGTGTAATTTAACTTACTCTAGCTCACAGTGATCTGAGAGGTCTATGGTATTTGGCTCGTATCTGCAAAAGACCAATTCAAAACTCGGTAAAAAAATGCAATATTCTTCAAACCATTGCTCCATAAATACGTAAAAACACAATATTCTTCAAACCAGTAGTAACCAGAAATAGTAATACAATCTTTGCCCTGCCAAGTACCCTCTACATCTACACAAACGATAAAAGATTTGGAAAAGAATGGGGCATTTCTAGAACTATTAACATGAGAGTACTCTGCGAGCTAACCAAGTCAGGAAACCAAGATAAATAAACAGTGACAGCCCCTTCGAAGGAAACAAAGAAATGGAATAAAGTTACAAAGAAGATAACTAGAAGTAAGATAAGTAACAAAAAATAACCAGAATGTACGGAAGGACAACGACTGCAACCAGGAATTATGAAAGACCAGCTCAACTAAAGAGCTGCACCTTTTGTTGAACCACACAAAATATGCAAAAGATCTACCAAAAAGATCATCTTTCAGTAATCACTTACGTTCTTGGATCTGCTAAAAGTGGGAAAACCTCCAAAGATGGGACCAGATGCAGTACCCCAACATTTAATTTGCTCGCATCAGGTCGAAGAACTCCTTTGGATGATGGAACTTCAAAGCCTCCAAGGCCGGTAGTAGCTGGTGGAGCCATTGGAACGGGAGCAGTGATTTCAGTTCCCTTTCGTACAAATTTCTCCATCCACGATATCTGAAATAAAAAACAGTGTTAATGAGAGGAGAACAAATTTCAAGCTATATGATCATCTCCCCCGAAAATTAAACCAGGTTACCTGCTAACTTTAGCTTTTATAAATTTAGATTTCAATACAGCTTGTCAAGCAACTGTGGAGTAAACTAGAAAAGCGGGACTGTACACCTTATCGTTCACCAATCTGATTTATCAACTCCCCTATCAGTATGGTAAAAGAAGAAGTCTCCAAAAATAAATCAATTCCCAGAAAAATTAAACCAGTTTACCTGCTGATTTCAACTTCTATAAATTCAAAATTCAGTGCAGCTTGTCAAGCAACTATGGAGAAGAAGAAAGAAAAGATCAATATCCTCAAATAATTAACCTCTTTACCTGCTAACTTTACCTTCTATAAGTTCAAAATTAAATACAGCTCGTCAAGCAACTATGGAGGAGGAGGAGAAAAAGCAATTAATTACAGAAGGAATGTTTCTCCAACCATCTCTACAAGCAACTCTTTACCTATCCTCAAAACAGCATTAACAACAAGATTATTCATATTAATTGCGGGGTATATTGGACTAACTGAGTCAGTTTAGTAAGGTGACTGGAAACCTTTACTCAACATATGAAACTTCAACTTATATAGCCAACTTCATGTGCCTTTTCCTATGCCACTTCCCATTATTCTACTTGTATGTATTTTAGTCATAAATGGGTATCATACTCCCACCGTTGCTATCATTATCACGAAGTGGTTACCCCACAGAACATATGCTTTGTAGCTTTAGGCATTTATTCCTTATCTAACACAAAAAGAAATTATACTCCTCCGGAAACAAAAGTTTTCATGTCTTGCATTCAGAGGTACTTGCAAAAATCTATGACACAAGAAGCAGCTTAGAAACTCCATTCGAGAGCAAGAACTATATTGTCAAATCAGTCACTTTACGGAACATTTTCAGGGCATTTCAAATTGTTGAAGGACGCTACTGATAACAGTCTAAGTCATACAGAAAACTTATCACGTTCAAACCCATTATTTAGTGCACGAGAGTTTAAAGTAATACTTGCCTTCTCATTCAAATCTCCCAGCGGTGGACCATGAACATTCCCTCCAATGTATGGTGCACCCATCGGGAATCTTTCCACTAACTGATGGACCATCAGGTCATCTAAACCATGCTTTTCGTAGCTCATAAATGCACCCAGAGCTCCCAAGAAACCTTCATGTCGCAAAAACATAGCTTGTGCGTCTCCCTTGGACCTATTGAAAGATTTGGAGCAAGGGTGATATTAATGAAGAGATAATAATGAATGAAAGAAATAAGCACATGCTTTGGAGGAGGAAAGAAAGAACTTATAAAAGACCTAGTGATTGTGTTTAAATAATGATTCCTGGTATAAATTATCAATTTCTCACCAGAACTGAACAGCAAAAGAGATCGTGTCCATAGTGTAAGCGTGACCTCGTATGAAAAATCCTCCAAAGAATATCCTTTTGAGTCCAAAACGCAGTGCATTAAGATAAGCTATCTAGAAAATGTAAAGATAAATTTCATGGTTAGGCAATGACTCATTTCCTGGAAGCTATTCATTAAAAGGAAGGAATCAGAAATATAGCTTACCATTTTTTTCCTTTTTAGGATAAAGTAAATATAGCTAATAATTGAACAACTGACAATACACATATCTTGCTGTGGAGAACTTGGAAGGATAAACCAAGGGAAGAAATTTGCCTGATTCTCAATTATTCAGGTACTCATCTTGTTTATTTATTGTACGTTAACTTTTAACAAGCTGTTGGTCATACGTAATAGTAAAATCTTGATGTTCCAGAGTGTGAACTACAGAAGCATGCAAACAACGGTTTCTTCTTCCAGTTCCATTCTATGAGATCAATTATTTACAAAATTTGTCACAAACTGTCACTTATGGACAAAACAGCATAGACTAAAATGTACTTAACCCTATATATCAAACTTGCGTAAATGCTTTTAAGAATGGTAGGGATCTTAACCATGGGATACCTGACCAATATTGTATGAAATCATTCGCAGGAGGGATAGAGAGATATCTTCAGGCTTATAATCTTCAAGCTCCTTGTTTTCTGAAATGGCCTTCCCAAAGCTCGAAGCGATTGTTGAAGCTGAAAGTCCAATCTATACAGATATATAGATCTTGAGTAGATAATCATTAGGATAAATAGCAAATACGAACCAAGTAAACCAAAAAGAAAAAATAACTACAGGCACTCTGGAGAAAATCATGATCTTGATATGACGACCAAATTAAACCCTATGTAGACCATTAAGGTTCAACTATGATCAATAAAACAAATCCTAGATAACGGATCCTACTCCATGAGAACGTACCTGTTAAGTAGTTAGTCATGTATAGTGTCCCATATCAGGAAGTAGATACCTATTATTATGTAATCACTGTATATAAATAGGCATTGTACAACACTTTAGATAAGTAATATAAAACTTTTCCGTGCTATACTTCTTACATAGTATCAGAGCGTTGGTGAGAAACATCTGGGAAAGAAAACACCGCCAGACAGTCGTAGGGATGTTATTGTGTCATCTACTTTTCCCTCAGTGTTGTGCTAAAACCAACACCACCACAGGGTCCTACACCTTCCCGCGACCAAACCCCAAAAAACCCACCGGAAAATACCCCACATGCGCCCACACGCGCCGACCAGAGGGAGGAAAATTCCGACGAGATCTCCTCACGCGCCGACGCGTGAGCTGCTTTCCGGTCAGTTTCGGACAAGAGTTCTTTTGGACAGCTTGCTCGCGAGGCTATTCCGAGCCTATCCATCTAAGTTACATCAAATTCCGACGACTTTTTTATTTTCCGGCGATTGTTCAATTTCTGGCGAGATTTCCGGCGATTGTTCAATTTCCGGCGAGATACAGTGTTTTTTCTTCACTGTTCCTGTGAGCTTTTTAGTGTTCTTGATTGTCTGTGCTATTTGGTCCAACAATGTCTTTGGGGTTTGATATTTTTGGTTCTAAAAACACAGGTTCTGGAAATTCAAGTTTGATGATTACTTCGGAACCCTTAATGGGAAGTTCAAACTACTTAGCCTGGGTTTCTTCTGTTGAGTTGTGGTACAAGGGTCAAGGTGTTCAAGATGACCTAGCCAAGAAGACTAGTGATGAAGATGAAAAGGCCAAAGCACTCTGGAAGAAAATTGTAGCTCAATTATATAGTTTGTTGTGGCGATCGATTGATTTCAAGTTAATGCCTTTGTTTAGTCCATTCCAGACATGTTATTCAGTTTGGGAGAAGACTCGTACTTTATACACTAATGACATATCTCGTTTTTATGATGTGATATCTCGGATGACAGGCTTAAAGAAACAGGAATTGGATATGTCTACTTACTTGGGACAAGTGCAGGCGGTTATGGAGGAATTTGAGAAGTTAATGCCAGTCACTATAAGTGTTGAACAACAACAAGAGCAACGATAGAAGATGTTTCTAGTTCTTACACTTGCTGGACTGCCTAATGACCTTGACTCAGTGCGAGACCAAATTTTGGCTAGTCCTTCAGTTCCTACAGTTGATGAATTATTCTCTCGATTGCTTCGTATTACAACGCCACCAAGTCACACATTGGTCTCACCACCAATTGTTGACTCCTCTATTCTCGCATCTCAGACAATGAAAAATCGGACATCTCAGGCTAGGAGAATCGACAAGAAAGAGGTCGTTTTGAGAGATCTCGACCCAAGTGTTCTTATTGTAATAAACTTGGACACACTCGTGAAGCATGTTATTCTTTACATGGTCGCCACCCAGAAACACTCATGTTGCTCAGATAGAGACTACAGGTAACCAGGGATTTATTTTCTTTATTTGAAGGGGAATATAATAAGTTCCTTCAGTATCGAGCAAGTAAGCACACATCTCCACAAGTAGCCTCAGTTGCTCAGATTGATACTCATGTTGCTGGTAATTCTTTTGCTTGTGTTTCTCAATCTAGTACTCTTGGACCGTGGGTCATGGACTCATGAGCTTCTGATCATATCTCTGGTAATAAATCACTTTTGTCGAACATTGTGTATTCACAATCTCTTCTTACTGTTACTTTAGCCAATGAGTTCCAAACTAAAGCAAAAGGAGTTGGACAAGCTAATCCCTCATCTTCTGTCACTCTAGATTCCGTTCTTTATGTCCCTAGCTGTCCTTTTAGTCTTGCATCTGTTAGTCGTTTGACTCGTGCCCTATTGTGGTATATATTTTATTGATGATTCTTTTATTATGCAGGACCGCAGTACGGGGTAGACGACTAGCACAGGGCTTGAATCACAAGGCCTTTACTACCTTAGCTCACTTAATCCTTCCACAACATGTCTAGTTACAGATCCTCCAAACCTAATTCACAAACGTTTAGGACATCCGAGTTTATCCAAGCTTCAGAAGATGGTGCCTAGTTTGTCTAGTTTATCTACATTAGATTGTGAGTCGTGTCAACTTGGGAAACATACCCGAGCCACCTTTCCGCGTAGTGCTGAGAGTCGTTCAGAGTCTGTTTTTTTTTTTAGTTCATTCTGATATATGGGGTCCTAGTAGAGTTAGTTCAACCTTAGGATTTCGTTATTTGTTAGTTTCATTGATGATTACTCTAGATGTACTTGGATTTTCCTAATGAAAGATCATTCTGAGATGTTTTCTATCTTCCAGAAATTTTTGTACTGAAATTAAAAATCAATTTGGTGTTTCTGTTCGCACTTTTCGTAGTGATAATGCTTTAGAATACTCATCCTACCAGTTTCAGCAGTTTATGACCTCTCAAGGAATTATCCATAAAACAACTTGTCTGTATACCCCTCAACAGAATGGAGTAGCAGAGAGAAAGAAAAGATAAGTTAGCTCATCGTGCTCTTAAGTGTGTCTTCCTAGGTTATTCTCGGGTTCAAAAGGGGTATCGCTGCTACTCACCTGACTTTCGTAGGTTTCTTATGTCAGCTGATGTCACATTTTTTGAGTCTCAACCTTGCTTTACTTCTTCTAATCATCTTAATATATCTGAAGTCTTACCTGTACCTACTTGTGAGGAATCCACACCCACAGCACCACCACAACCACAACTACCTATACATACTTTTGAGGAGTCTACAGTTGCTCCTCCTACATCCTCAGCCGCAAGGCCACCACTCTTGACTTATCATCGTCGTCCACGTCCAGCTTCAGGCCCAGGTGATTCACATCTTGCATTAGATTCTGCACCTACTGCGTACTTGTCTCCTCTTAGTCAACCAATTGTACTCCGCAAAATCCACACTCAATCCTAATCCCCATTATGTCGGTTTAAGTTATCACCGTCTGTCATCACCTCATTATACTTTTATATCATCTTTGTCCATTGTTTCTATTCCTAAGTCTACAGGTAAGGCACTATCTCATCCAAGATGGGCGACACGCTATGATTGGCGAGATGTCTGCTTTACATGTGAATGACACTTGGGAGCTTGTTCCTCTTCCTTCAGGTAAGTCTACTGTTGGTTGTTGTTCGGTTTATGCAGTCAAAGCCGGCCCGGATGGCCAGGTTGATCGGCTTAAGGCTCGTCTTGTTGCAAAAGGATACACTCAAATTTTTGGGCTTGATTATAGTGATACTTTCTCTCCTGTGGCTAAAGTAGCATCTATCCATGGCTGTTGTACGTCATTGGCCTCTTTATCAGTTAGACATTAAGAAAGCTTTTTTCCACGGTGATCTTGAGGAAGAAGTTTATATGGAGCAACCACCTGATTTTGTTGCTCTGGGGGAGTCTAGTGGTCTTGTATGCCGATTGTGCAGGTCACTATATGGTTTGAAACAGTCCCCTCGAGCTTGGTTTGGTATGTTCAGCGCAGTTATTCAGGAGTTCGGCATGACTCGTAGTGAAGCTGATCACTCTGTGTTTTATCGGCATTCTACTCCTAATCTGTGTATTTATCTGGTGGTTTATGTTGATGATATTGTTATTACTGGCAATGATCAGGATGGTATTACTAATCTGAAGCAGCATCTCTTTCAGTACTTCCAGACTAAGGATCTGGGCAAATTGAAGTATTTTCTAGGCATTGAGGTCGCTCAGTCTAGCTCAAGTATTGCTATTTCACAGTGGAAGCATGCCTTAGACATTCTTGAGGAGACTGGAATGATGGGTTGCAGACCTGTTGACACTCTTATGGATCCGAATGCTCGGCTTCTGCCAGGACAGGGGAGCCTCTTAAAGATCCTACGAGATATAGGAGGTTGGTTGGCAAATTGAATTACCTCACAGTGACTAGACCTGACATTTCCTTTTCTTTGAATGTTGTAAGTCAGTTTATGGATTCTCCCTGTGATAGTCACTGGGACGCAGTTGTTCGCATTCTTCGGTATATAAAATCAGCTCCAGGAAAAGGATTACTATTTGAGGATCGAGGCCACGAGCAGATTGTTGGGTACACAGATGCTGATTGGGTAGGATCACCTTCTGATATATGTTCTACGTCTGGATATTGTGTTCTAGTAGGAGGTAATTTGGTTTCTTGGAAGAGCAAGAAACAGAGTGTAGTTGCTCGATCAAGCGCTGAAGCAGAATACTGAGCCATGGCTATGGCAACGTGTAAGCTAGTTTGGGTCAAGCAGTTGCTCGAGGAGTTAAAGTTCGGAGAAATCAGCAAAATGGAACTGGTGTGTAATAATCAAGTTGCTTTTCATATTGCTAAGTCGAATGATCAGCTTACAGATATTTTCACTAAGTCTTTTACTGGTTCTCGTATTAGTTACATCTGTAACAAGCTCGGTATATATGATTTATATGCACCGGCTTGAGGAGGAGTGTTAAGTAGTTAGTTATGTATAATGTCCCACGTTGGGAAGTAAATACCTAATATTATGTACTCACTGTATATAAATAGGGCATTGTACGATAAGTAATATAAAACTTTTCTGTGCTATACTTCTCACAATACCTTTGAGTAATCCATACCACCATATATGTCACCAACAAGCATGTCTATGGTACTATTGTCTCCAAGCTGACTGAGCTCTAGCAGTTCATCAAAACTGTGACAGACAATTGACAGAATCGATTATAAGTATGTAATTTTTAGCCCATAATTATAGTGATTAGGAATATTCCATAACTAGTCGGATCTGAAAAAGTATCCCATCAGCACTCATCGAAAAAATGGAATACAGTTCCAACGTGCGAAATAGTGATGCTGTTATCTTTTTCTACCTTTTGTACTTCTCATTACCTTCTTGGTACTAATCAGAAAAAGAAAACGAGTGCTGTGAGAGATTGCGCTCATGGATTCTCAAACTTTCTACTTCTCTCTCTATTTATTCTATTCAAACATGAAATGCAAAAGAGGCAAAGGTAGAAAATAGTCCATATCCTGCATAATCAAAAGTACCTCTTGCACTTAGTTAACAACCTTCCCAGTCCCCAATATGTACCACCTCCAACATTCGTACCACTGACCCGCTGAAACTCCCCATCCCCATCAACCTATAATAATGCAAAAAGAAGACATTTAGCAGTTACTCAAGTCTTTTATGAGCTCAATAATACCAAACAAGAAAGGAAACAGAGTACCTTGATCATGCTAACACCAGAACCGATGTTCACAAGCAGATATGGAAATAATTCATTCTGGTCTATCTGCACAAACTCCTTGTGACCCTCCATATGCGTAAAAGCTTCATGACGGATTGCCTATTAAAAAGCAGTCTTCAGCAATATAATCAACAAATGCAATAATGTAAGCAAAAGTCAGAGATCACTGTCTAACAACCCCCAAGCTAAACTATGTTTAACTACGAAAAGCTGCGGACAAAACTGCCTGAATATGAACATCCAACAGATACAGTATATTTTTTCACATGGAAAATAAAGTAGAAAACAACTCCTGAAATAACTTCTGCAAAATAAAGTAACAGCTGTGGCCAAGGAAGAAATGTTATATGTTTTGATTTCAGTGATATATATGAAAACAGTGTGATTTCCGTGATATATAGGGAAGCAGTGCAGCTTCCACAGGTCACTGATATATAAAATATGCATAAAAATGTAACCCCCATAAAGGAAATCTTCTTGGACATAGTGGAGCACAATTATATTAGAGCTTCCCATGTGAAATCAGAACTTAAACCAAGCAAAAGATGGGAAAAACATTATACTCCCTCCGTTTCAAAAAGATTGTCTTGGTTTGGCTTGGCACAAAGTTTAATAAAAAACGGAAGACTTTTGAGATATGTGGTCTTAAATAAGCCATAACATTTGTGTGGCTGTAAATCTTTTGAAACTTGTGGTCTGAAACCTGCCATAGCATTTGTGTGGCTATAAATGCTTCCTATTAAGGAAATATTGAAAGGTGCCAATCTTTTTGGAACAGATTAATAAGGAAATAGTGCCAATCTTTTGAAACGGATGGAGTAGTAGACACTTGAAACATGACAAAGGAAGTATAACGACAAGGAGATGAAAGTATGAGAACAACCAAGAGAATCCTCTTTAAGTACATACCCACTATACAATTAGATATAAATATAAGAAAGAAACTACAAGTGCAAACAAAGGAAAAGAGCCATGCAATTATATGTTTGTAAAAATAAAACTATCTGTCAAACAAATGACTGAGAGAGCCTGTAAGCCTATTCCGCATGTACAGCTGTATCCAGAAATGCAAAATTCATTACATTCCATCAGCAATTATAAAAAAGACAGTAGCAGAATATTATTGAATTTTTTTATTGGGACAACTAGTTTTCCAGCTTCACGATCTGATATATTCAAAAGTCAGTTTCCTTCAATAGTAGCTAGGAAATGCAGAAACCTACAAGTAAAAGAAAAGTACAAACATGCAGATGCAAAGACCTATGAAGGAATTATTTCATTCATTAATAGCATCACATGCAGATGTAGGCTTACAACTACATCAGTAATCAATTAAGCCTAAAATCTTTTATTATTAATCAGATCTTTGAGGTGAAGGCAGAGTCCACAACAAAAAACATACTGGACTGCATGCATTTTTCTTTAGTAAAATACAAACAACAATTACGTCTTTGTATTTCTCCCAAGAGAAATGCAATCAAGAAAGCAACATTTGAAGCACTGTACACAGTCACAAAAATGTATTGGATCTAACGCTGCCAAGATAGGAGAAATTGCAGAGTAAGACAGTTAAGCAAGAAAAGTTTCATTTTTAGTCTATTGAGGTTCCGTTTGGACATATAGCAATAGCCAAACAGACAGGAAATACCTTGAGTAAAAAGTTTGCACCAGCAACAAGACAATTCATTTCATCTTCTTTCTCTATACTGACTCCCAGCCTTTCCTTGAAAAGATCAGCGAACTTATATGCCCCACCACCTGTAGCCTTTTCACAAAACCAAATAAGTTAAATAGGTATGTGAATGTATGTGTAAATTATAAAAAGTAATAAGTAGCAGCAAACTGAAGTAAAAATCAATTATCAGCTATTATACGAGTAGAAGTACTAGCCGGACAACAGCACTGAAGTGGTAACCAAATTACCAGAGTATGGTGGATTCTATTATTATCATAACCATCAGAGAAGAATGCAATCAAAATCGCACTAGACCATTGGTAAGTTTCCTATTAGAAGTTTCTTGCAAAGGTCAAGGGGCCTTTTCCAGACAAGAATTATGTGCCTTTCCTAAGTCACGCAATTATAAGTGAAATATACGCCAAGATGATCCCGTAGGGTAAGTAGCTCAAAGTTATCTAATTAATTACGTCTTCTGTTCTTTGTCTAAGAGTCTACAGTTTAACAGGCAAAGAAATTGAGATTGAGATTTTCTGACACATCCATGCACCCTAACCCCCACCCACCCACAAACAAGAAAAAGAAGAAGCTACTATCAATGTAAGACAAGAGATACTGTTCGGCAAAAAAAGGATACAATTATGAAAACTAGTTTGTTCAATAAAACTAATCTAAATATGCTTGTATGGGGGTATATAGAATCAATGTCTCAGTACATAAAGATCTCAGGGCAGAGTATGCTCTAACAAAACCAACTGACTTAATTAGATTCTCAGTGACCTAATTCTTTAGTTTTTTGTTATCTCTCTTTCCTTTGACATTTAGTTTGAGAACATTCTTCAAGCCTATTTGCTTCTTCCTCCATTTAACTCAACATTGATCAAATTAAAATGGGAAGTAGTGATCCTGGCTCAACAACATTGATACATAGTTAATAAATAAATAAACAAATATATAAAAGTGACCCTCTTAGAGTTTAAGTTTTTAGATAAGCTGGTCACAAAACTCATCATCGTATCAGAGAAAACAAATGTCCTAAGTTTAAATCTCACTGTGGTCGTTCTCAAAGAAGTATCTTCATGTGTTTTGCCCAAAGAATAATATACAGCCTCTTTACCCTCACAAGGTAGGGGTAAGGCCTGCGTACACACTACCCTCCCCAGACCCCACTTGTGGGATTACATTGGGTCTGTTGTTGTTGTAAAAAAAAAAAATCTGCCCTGCAGACGTGAGAGAGTGTGCTGTTAAATAACAAAACCAATAAAAGTTACTTCTGTCTCACAATTTAAACTTTTAGACGAAGTTGTCACACAATTTGACAAGTATGATGTTTACCTTAATTACTGCATTTTCACTTTGTGGGGCATCAGAAGGCCAACATCGTGAATCCATCCCTAGCAACAAGATTATCAACAAATGTAAAGACAGTAATCCGTACTCTTGCTAATGCAAGTGCTTCTGATCAAGAACAATTGAAGATCACAGGGAAATATAGTGCATTTACAAAATTAGCAGTTTGAAATTACAGACGATTGAAAGAACTATACCACCATGGTGAAGTTGCTTGGAATATATAAAATCTAAGCACTCATTAAGTTTTGATGTCTCAAACTTCACAAAATGAAGCCTCCCTCCGAGGATAGGATAACTTCTCCTGCTGCCATTAGAAACACCCAATCTCTCCTTAACTTTTCTTTTTCTCCTGTCATTCACCTGCCGGTCGGCATGTCTTGAAAAGTAAACCAGCTTGATAAGAGAGCCTGGATTAACAAAATCCACAGAAAAGATCAAGCCAGAACCAAAATGATTTAGTTAATCATATCGCACATCAAACTCAGCACCAGTACAAGTCAAATTTGACGACACCCCAAGAGTTAACCACAATACTATCAGTCGTAAAACCAATTGTTTTATCCAAGTTTCATGTTATCATAGGTTATAAAAGAATAAAGAGGGGGAAATTTTACCACCAATATCCAGAGCCAGATGGGAAATATCATCAGACTGATTAGGCAACAGAATAGTGGGGTCCTTCTCCTCAAAATTGCCCTGAATTGCAGCACCACTAACATCTAGCTGTGGGCGAGAAGATGACCGATGAATTGATGAGCTCCCAGGCAAAGGCGCCATATCTTTCTCTCCTCCTTTCTCTAAAACAATATCCTTTTCAGAAATCTGTTGAGTTTCCTCATTTATACCGTCAATTCCAATGTGAGGAGGGTGGTCCTCTGTTGTTGGACTAGCCATAAACTCTCTCTCTCTCTCTCTCTCTCTCTCTCTCACTCTCTCTCTCTTTGAATTCCCTTCCTACCTGCTTCCTAAATCCAAAGAATACTTCTTTAGTCAAACGGGTCCAATTTGGTTAGCGCGCTTGTTTTTACTCCAACATAATCAAGTTCACCCACCAAAACTGTTGGATTGGCACCAACAACTGTATCAAATAAACGAATGGAGTATTGTTGTTATACACGGAAGTGAAAGTCAATATCAACTGTTCAAAATTGGTTCTTGTCTACCCAGAACCCATTTGCAAAAATAATAATAACTGACTTTTAAGAACTGGGGATTAAAAGTATATGACATGCTGTATTTTTTTCCCTACTAGTCGCAGTTAATAAAGTAAGCGAAGATTAAAGTTAGAATTATTTCAACACTTTAACAATAAAATCATGGCCGTAAATGTTAGCTAGTGTAGTCATGAAAGAAAAAGAAAAAGTAAAAGGTGAATCAAAAGGGAATATGCGACAGATATTGGGAGAGAGAAGAAAGAGACGGAGCAAAATGATCATACAATTGAGTGTTAAGGAACCCAACTCAGACAGTCAGACCCAGTTGTGGAGGATTTTAGTAGAGTAGAGTTGTTGAATCTTGGGGAATGTGGAAAGAGTGATTCGCGCTCTAGTTGTGCGTGCGCAGCTACTGCTTTTTTATTTTATTTCCTTAGGGGAGGTATGGGTATTTCCTTTCTTTTATAGGAAACTAATTTTTGCTCCTCTCCTTAGAGTGATTGGAATATTGGATTAGGTTTTGGAAAAAGATTTTGGAAAATGTTTGAAATTTCAACGAGAAATTTCTTTTTGTACTGACAGTATAAAAGATAGTATTTATGTAATTATATCACATAAAAAGATTACAAGTAAATACACACGCAATCTCTCATTGACTAATAAACTTAATACAAGGCATTTTTATTCGTGAATATCTTTAGTTCTGATCAAAGAATATATTTAATCGTTCGATTATTGTTGTGCCATATATACATTCGTTTTAAATTTGACAGTTCATGACATTTCACTTCTACTCCCTCCTTCACTTTTACCTGTACACTATACCAAAATACATTTTTATTTTATTTACCCTAAAATCGGATAACAGTTGGATTTATACGTGATTTTAAGGATACGCGGCCTAATAAGATACAAATGACCAATAATACAATGAAAATTAAAATTAATTAATAAATAAAAAGAATGCAAACCACCCAAGCTAGACACTTTTGATCGTTGGTTGATCCTTCTTGGGCTGGGATTGATTATAATAGAAATTGGAACAAGTTAATGATATAAATGATTCAAGAGAACAATCTACCACTGTCTTTATCGATGATTCAAAAGGTATCCTTACAAATAATTAAACCCCTCCCCCCTTTATATAGTAGGGGATCCTACATTTGGTGCAACTCCATATAAGGTAAAAAATCTCTTGATTTGCTAATTAAGCGGTTCCGTTGATTTGTGCCGAGATTCCCGCCGCGATTTTCGTCTCATTACGGATGTTCTGGCTTTTCGTTTATTTAGGTTAGGTGATCTTCCCTCGGGCATTTTCGGAGTCAGGCTCGATTTCGGACCACGGGCTCGATGTTCTCGAGGTTGGACAATCTGGCCTCGTGTTCCGCTTCGATGAAACTCGGGGTCGATCTTCAACCCTACGCGTTTTGAACCCGATCTGTTGTGCAATAGTCGATCTCGATGTTGACCATATAGAGTCGAGCCCAATTTCGACCATATACAGTTGGGCCCGACTTCGACCGTATATAGATAGTCCCATCATTTTTCGGAGAGTAACGACGAGAAACGATATGAGCCTTAGATTCTCACCATATGGGATTCCAATTCTCACTCTGACAAGTGACAACAGACTTATGACGTACGCGATATGGAAATTAAAAACGTCCCATCAGAAAAGCCCTTGAACGTATTAAACGTGTGTCAGTTGATGTTATGCCGCTTTGGAATGCGACCCGGCCTTTTGAAAGACTATAAATACCCTCATTCATTCTTTACATTCAAACGTTTGTGCTCTTTTATAAATACTTAATCATTCTTATCTTCAAGACCTCCTACCTTCTGGTTTTCTGAAAATATTTCACAAGCTATCTACGGATTATATTTTCTTTGTATAATCTTTTTATTTCTTCCTCTATTCAAAAATAATGGCAAAGACTTCGAAATCCGTTCCTCAAAGACAAACTCCCTCTTCTTCTCAACCTGCTGAGAACGTTTTGCCTGTCGTCACCGAGGAATCTATACCGAAACCCCCTCTAAAGGCGTTTGTACCAACGGGGTGCTCAATCGGAGCCGATTTCAAGGTTGAAAAAACTTCCTCAATACTGGGCCGATACGAACCGATCATGAGATACATCTGTTCAATCACCGACAGCATTCTCGATAAAGTCAAGGAAGACTGTAACTGGGTCGGCAAGTGTGTGGTGGTTCCTGCGCCTGAAGAAGCAATTACTACCCACGCGGAGGGTTTATTAAGTGCTTACACTTATCCCTTTACGTTGGGCCCTTTGGACCCGGTCATATTGCCCTTTGTAAAAGGTACGAGGTGACCCTGGGCAAAATTCATCCTTCTTTCTGGAGGATAGTTATCCTTCTTCGTTTTTTTTGTAAGCAAGATCGAGGGGTATCCTTTCACCGTCGATCATCTCATGCGTTAGTACAGTCCCCGACTCTATCAAGGGGGTTTGATAAAACTTGTTCATCAGGCAAGCAAAGCCCTGTTCTCAAGTATTGATGAGGATCGGGATCGAGGTTGGTTGGATCGATTTGTTCGAGTGAAAACATCGGATCTAATCCCGGCCAAGGATATGCCATTCCCTGAGAAATGGAATATGAAGCGTAAGTATAACCCTGCTTTGTTTAAAATAAAATTGTTTACCGTTCTCCCTTTCGCCCTTCCTCTTATCAATTTTCTATGCCGTAGCTGTTTCCCGGATGCCGGATTCAATTCCTCATCTCAAAGAGTGGGGCGAGAGGATCGTATCCCAAAAACCATATTCTGAGCGCGCATGGCATGAGCTTTCGAAAGGCTGGTGGGAGGCCCGACTTCATGGTGAGATAAGTTACATTCGAGCTTAATTCTTTATGCTATCGATTTCTAACTTGTTTTGCCTTTCTTTTGCAGGTTAATCAAAAGATATTGAAATGAGACCTCCACCCGTGGGCGATAATGCTCCCAGCGAGCCCCCTGTTTCAAAGCAGGATAAAGAGAAGAAAAGAAAAAAGGCCCCAAGTTCCCCAGATCTCGAAAAGAAGAGACTAAGAAAAAGATTGGCTCGTAAGCCCAAGGGGAGTGCTAGTGATCGAGTATTATCTTCGGACTCGCTACATCGATTGAGGGATGAGTCTGAGGAGGAAGAAGAGGATTTTGACCTTGTGGCTAGTGTGCCTCCACAGTCTGAAGGGCGAGGGGCCTCCGAACCAGGGGTTAGTGAAGCGGATCTTCATCGAGTTGGGGAACCCGAGATGGAGACAAGAACTGAGGCTTCCCCAGATACAAGGAGAGCACCGCTGCAAGTATTAGGTCTGATTGAGATGGTTGATTCACCCTCTTTCTCGGAATCAATGTTCAACGAGGCCCAAATAGCGAAAAAACATTCTCTGGACGGAGATCATAGATAGAAAGACCCTTTCCGTGGTTTTTCCGATGGTGTGGATTCGACTGCCACGGAAGATGTTATTGGGCTCGGTAATTTAGAGGTATCGAGGAAGAGCTCATACTCCGATACAAGCAGGATTTCCTTTAGTCCAAAATTGGTTGATCGGTTTCCCGCACCGAGCGCTTACCCTGAACGAAAACGCTCCATATCTTTTACCATTCTCGAGGATGCCCAGGTTCTTTCCGCCCCTGTCGGGGTGGCCAGTTATCTTCGGTGCTTGGTGACCGAGGAAGATCAGGCAAAAATGAACGAGGTGGATGCGCCCTGCCTGTTCAACAAAGTTCAACAAGCGCTGAATCGGGTAACTTCCATTAATCTTTATTCGATGTCCTTTATGTATTTTAAAATTTTAAGTAATCATATCATCTTCCTTTATGCTTGCAGGCCTGGGTACTTTACCATGAGGCTTTTCTCCAATTCCAGAAAGAGTCGAAACGCCATGAACGGCTCGAAGGGGAGATAACCTCCGTGCCAAACTGGAGCTTACCCAGAAGGATAATGCTGGCTTGGTCGAGCAAGTAGGGCAAAAACTTGATCGAATTGATCAACTTCGAACTGAAATGAATATGGTTAAAGCGGAGGCCGACGAGTGGAGGAGCAAGATGGATCAACTGGCCTTGGAAAAAAGGACATCTCGGGCACAGTTAGCTTCAGCAGAGGCTCAGCTTAGAGCGGCAAAGGAGAAAGCCGAGGCTCAAACCAAGAGTACCGAGGAGCTTCAATATCGGATTAGTACGGTTATCTCAAATCGCGATAATCTAGCTAAAGAGCTAAAAATGGCCAAGTCGGAAGTTGCCGTGATCAAAGCCGAAGCTGATGAACTGGTGGCTCAATATAAGGCCGATGCTGAAGCTGCTTAAGACCAATCAAGGAATATGGTTGACCATATGAGGTGGCAATCTCGCAAGCTTGTCCTTGAAGAAATTCACGCTCGAGGATTTGATTTATCGGTGGAGATCAAAGATGCCAAGATAGCTGAAGCCGAGGCCAGAAAACTAGCATTTCCAGAGGAGGATGATTTCGAGGATTCAGTCGAGTCTGAAGAATGAGAAGACCTCGAAAATCCTGATGTCGAGGTGAGATCCAATTGAGACCAAGTCGCTACTGACCGAGTTTTATCTTTTTTCGTGTTTAATATTGTGTATCGAGATTTCTTGATTTCTGTAAAAGGGATCTTTGATATATATATATATATATATGTGTGTGTGTGTGTGTGTGTGTGTGTGTGTAAAGTTTTCTTTTTACAACTTTCGAAATGCCTTAGCCCTCGAGTATTATTAACTCGGAGTGGCCTTAGCCTTTTGATTTGGGCATTGCCAAATAAGCGATGTGCCCTCGGATTTTGTTAACCCGGTATGGCCTTAGCCTTTTAATTTGGGCGTAGCCAAATAAGATTTGTACCCGCGGATTTTGTTAGCCCGGTATGGTCTTGGCCTTTTAGTTCAGGGGGTTTCCTAATAGGTCTTACGTCCCCTCGAGTTCTGTCAACTCGAAACAGCCTTAGCCTTTAATATTCGGGGGTTGCCTAACAGGTCTTATATCCCCTCGAGTTCTGTTAACTCAAAACGACCTTAGCCTTTAAAGTTCGGGGGTTGCCTAATAGGTCTTATATCCCCTCGAATAAATTTGTTTTTCGGATGGTAGTCCCCGAGTGAGAGAGTGGTTATTCGAACTCAAGTTAAAGTGGCCCTTGGGCTCGTTTGATCGGAAGCAGGACGTTTGTATACAAGAGACTTCTCTTTATTCTTGTTCATAATAGTAATGTATGTGTACAACTTGTGTTACGGTTCGATCAATCTATTTGAGCACGGTTTATTTGACCGTTTGGCCCTTGCATAGAATCTTATTAATCTTCGACCCTTCAATCCTAAAATATCTTTCCAAGCTAAAGTGGCCCCCCAGTATTTGGGGTCGATTGAAGATAGGCCTCGAATACTGTTGTTACTGATTTGATATCGGCCTTCGAATCTAAGTTAGCACGATTTACTAGTTGCCTCATTAAAAACCTTGCCGTAAAACCTATTTTGGGACAAAACCGGTTCAAGGAAAAAAGAGTGCAACGCGTGCTTTCAGACCTAATATCTCGTATGGTCCCTTGTTTGATACCTGCAAATGTTAGTTCATAATGCAAATAAAAATAAAGAACAGGGTCGTACCTTAGCATTAATACCGCTTCAAGTGACTTATATTCCAGTTGTTTGGTAGTTGTTTACCATCCACTGTTCCGAGCTTGTAGGATCCCTTCACGGTGATTTTAATGATACAATAAGGTCCTTCCCAGTTTGGTCCCAACTTCCCCTCATTCGGACTCCGTATGTTTGGTGTAACCTTTCTTAGTACTAAGTCCTCGACGTTGAAGTATCGAAGGTTGGTCCTTCTGTTGTAATACCTCTCGATCCTTTGCTTTTGAGCAGCTAATCGAACAAGGACGACTTCACGTCTCTCATCTAATAGTTCCAAGTTCGTATCATGGCTTCGTAGTTCGATTCCTCTATTGCATACCGGAACCTGATACTTAGTTCCCCGACCTCGACCGGTATCAAAGCTTTGGCGCCATAAACCAGAGAGAATGGGGTCGCTCCCGTGCTGGCTTTCGCGGTCGTACGATATGCCCATAGTTCGGGCATATTTCCTTCCATCTTCCTTTGGCATCGGTTAACATCTTTTTGAGGTTCTGAAGTATGGTTTTGTTGGTAGATTCAGCTTGTCCATTCTCATTGGGGTGGTAGGGTGTCGATAGGATCCTTTCTTGTGATCTTCGAGGAATTTTGTCACTCTGCTACCGATGAATTGCTTCCCGTTGTCGCATACGATCTCGGCTGGCATTCCAAATCGGCATATGATGTGATCCCAAATGAAATCGATAACTTCTTTTTCCCTAACCTTCTCGTACGCCTGAGCTTCCACCCATTTAGAAAAATAGTCATTCATAATTAGTATAAATTGAAATTTACCTGGCGCGTGCGGAAGAGGGCCAACAATGTCCATTCCTCACTTTATGAATGGTCGTGGTGATAGGACTGAGTGGAGCATCTCCCCGGGTTAATGGATCTTCGGGGAATGCCTTTGGCATTCGTCACATTTTCGAACAAACTCCTTTGCGTCTTTTTCCATATCGACCCAATAATAACCGGCTCTGGTTATTTTCCGAATTAATGACTCGGCACCTGAATGGTTCCCCAAGTACCTTCGTGGATTTCCCTTAAAATGTACTCAGTGTCATCCGGTCCCAGACATATCTCGAGTGGGCCGTCAAATGTTCTTCTGAACAAAGTTCCGTCTTCGGACAAACTGAATCGGGTCGCCTTCATACGCAAGGCCCTCGACTCTTTTGGATTCGAGGGCAGTTTACTAGAGCTGAGATATTTTACGTATTTGTTCCTCCAATCCCAAGTTAGGCTCGTCGAGTTGATCTCAGTGTGGCCTTCTTCCACTACTAACCTCATGAGCTATACGACCTTTCCCGAGTCGAACTCGTCGTCTTCGATCGATGACCTCAAACTAGCGAGGGCCTCAGCCTCCCTGTTTTGATCCCGAGGTATATGTTGTAAGGTCCATTCCTTGAACCGACGCAACGTCACTTGCAGTTTATCTAAGTATCTTTGCATCCGCTCTTCTCTGACCTCGAATGTTCCATTGACTTGATTTACCACAAGAAGGGAGTCTCACTTGGCTTCGATTACTTCTACTCCCAAGCTCCTGTCTAGTTCTAGGCCTACAATCATGGCTTCATATTGTGCCTCGTTGTTAGTCAGTTTCACAGTTTTAATAGATTGTCTAATTACATTACCAGTTGGTGGCTTCAATATGATGCCAAGTCCGGATCCCTTTGCGTTCGAGGCACCGTATGTGAAAAGGGCCTATATTCCTGAAGAAGTTCCTGAGTCAGCTAACAACTCTCTTTCGGCCTCGGGTATTAGGGTTGGTGTGAAATCGGCCACAAAGTCTGCCAACACCTGGGATTTAATGGCGGTTCGAGGTTGATATTCAACGTCGTACCCACTTATTTCTATGGCCCATTTGGCCAATCAACCCAAGAGCTTAGGCTTATGCATCAAATTTCTTAATAGTTAAGTTGTTACGATGCATGTGGGATGACATTGGAAATATGTTTTCAGTTTCCTAGAAGCGCTTAACAAAGCGAGTGCCAGTTTTTCCAAGTGAGGGTACCTATTCTCGGCTTCGCCTAAGGTTTTGCGGACATAACAAATCGGAAATTGTGTACCTTGTTCTTCTCGGACTAGGATTCCTCTTACCGCTATCATTGAGACTGCCAGGTAAAGGTACAGTTGTTCGTCCTCCTTCGGTGTATGAAGCAACCGCAGGCTCGATATACCTTTTGAATTCTTCCAAAGCCTGCTGGCATTCTGGAGTCCATGAAAAGTTGTTCTTCTTTTTCAATAAATCGAAGAACCGGTAGCTTTTATCAGACGACCTCGAAATGAATCGCCCTAGAGCGGCTATTTGTCCGGTCAACTTTTGCACGACTTTCACATTATCTACGACCGCGATATCCTCGATAGCCTTGATTTTTGTAGGGTTGATCTCGATTCCCCAATTCGAGACCATGAATTCGAGGAATTTACTCGAACCCACACCAAACGCGCACTTTTCCGGGTTCAACTTCATGTTGTACTGCTTCAATACACTGAATGTTTCCTGCAAATGGCTTAAATGGTCCTCTGCTCGCAGGGATTTAACTAACATGTCGTCAATATAAACCTCTATTGTCTTTCCTAGTTGTTTCTCAAACATTCTGTTTACTAAGCGTTGGTATGTGGCGCCAGCATTTTTTAACCCAAATGGCATTACGTTGTAACAATATGTGCCATATTTAGTGATGAAGGAAGTTTTTTCCTGATCACCTGGGTCCATCCGTATTTGGTTGTAGCCGGAGTATGCGTTGAGAAAACTAAGGGTCTCATGGCCGGCAGTAGCAACGATCATGCGGTCGATGTTGGGTAAGGAAAAAGAGTCTTTTGGATATGCTTTATTCAAGTCTTTATAATCTACACACATTCTTAATTTATTCCCTTTCTTAGGGACTACCACTATGTTTTCCAACCAATCCGGGTATTTAACCTCCCGAATAGACCCTCTCTTTAGAAGTTTAGTGACCTCATCTTTGATGAATGCATGTTTGACTTCAGACTGAGGCCTCTATTTTTGTTTGACCGAATAGAACTTCGAATCCACGCTCAACTTGTGAGTGGTTATCTCCGATGGTATACCTGTTATATCAAGGTGGGATCAAGCAAAGCAGTCTTCGTTAGTTGTAAGGAATCGAATAAGTTTTGTCCTAAGCTCGGAGCTCAACCCCGAGCCCAGGTATACCTTTCCTTCGGGCAAGTCTTCTCGCACCGTAACTTGTTCCAGTTCCTCGACAGTCGATTTAGTGGCATCGAAATTATCGAGGGTGGTAAAAGATTTGGGAATCCCATAATCATCATCCTCGATATATACTTGTTTATCCATATTTGCTGAAGATGGTATCTGTGATTGCTATTTTGTCTTGCTCTCAATCTCTTGGTTTGGAACCATTGGTGTTGGCTTCACTTTTTGCACCGCGAACATTTCTTTCGCAGCTGGTTGCTCCCCGCAAACTGTTTTAACTCCATTGGGCATCGTAAATTTCAACACCTGGTGCAATGTCGAAGGCACCGCCCTTATGTCATGGATCCATGGCCTCCTGAACAGAGCATTGTATCTCATGTCCCCTCCGATCACACAGAACTTTATTTCTCGAATGATTCCAGCAGTATTTATTGGCAATGTTATCTCAACCTTGGTGGTCTCACATGCCATATTGAACCCGTTAAGTACTCGGACTGTAGGAATGATCCGGTATAACAGACCGAGTTGCTCCACGACCCACGATCAGATTATATTGGCCGAGCTACCTGGATCGATTAACACATGTTTTACTCTAACTTTATGTATGAGTACAGATATTACCAGTGCGTCATTCTGGAGTTGTACAATTCCTTCTGCATCCTCGTCGTTAAAAGATAAAGTTCCCTCTGGCGTGTAATCCCGAGTGCGCTTTCCCCTAGTAATTGATATTTTGGTACGTTTCAACATCGTCCCTCGAGGGGTATCGACTCCACCGATAATCATGTTGATTATATGTTGAGGTTCTTCCTGGCCTGTTTGTCAGGATTCCTGTTTCCGAAGTGATTTTTCGCTCGGTCGCTCAAGAATTCTCGAAGATGTCCGTTACTGAGTAGCCGGGCTACTTCTTCTCTCAATTGCCGCTAATCTTCCGTTTTATGACCGTGAGTGCCATGATATTTGCATATTTGATTAGGATCCCTTTCGGCCGGATCAGATTGCAATGGTCGAGGCCACTTAGTTTCTTTGATGCGACCGATAGCCGATACAATAACGACAACATCGACATTAAAGTTGTACTCCGATAACTGAGGTGTTTCTTTATGCCCGATGGGCCTTTCGAAGTTGCTTTTGGTCATGAGCCCCCGGCTGTTCTGACCTCGGTCATTTCTCCTTTCATCTCTTAGAGAGTTTTGCCCGGATACGCTGATTTTTCTGTCCCCGTGATATGGCTGATGTCGATCTCTATTCGATCTTAGTTCGCGATAAATTTCCCTTTTGATTATGTCATAAGCTGATCCCGAAGGGGCTCCGAGATGATCGTCTTCGACTCTGATTTTTGACTGGTAACGGTTATGTATGTCAGCCCATGTGATGGCAGGGTACTCTATTAAGTTCTGTTTTAGTTGCTACGAAGCTGCTGAGCTTCAAACATTGAGTCCCTGAGTGAAAGCTTGAACAGCCCAATCGTCAGTGACCGGTGGCAGATCCATCCGTTCCATTTGGAACTGGGACACGAACTCTCTGAGCATCTCGTTATCCTTCTGCCTAACTTTGAAAAGGTCCGATTTTCGCGTTTCGACCTTGATGGCACCTACGTGTGCCTTCACAAAAGAATCTACAAGCATAGCAAATGAGTTAATCGAATTAGGGGGTAAGTTGTGATACCATGTCATGGCTCCCTTCAACAAGGTCTCCCCAAATTTTTTCAACAGAACGGATTCGATCTGATTATCCTCCGAGTCGTTCCCTTTGATAGCACATGTATATGCAGTTACATGCTCGTTCGTGTCAGCCGTTCCGTTATATTTGGGGATTACTGGCATACATAATTTTTTGGGTATCAGTTTCGGAGCTGCACTCGGTGAAAAAGGTTTTTGCACGAACTTCTCGGAATCTAGGCCTTTTAACACCAGCGGTGCCTCTGGGATTTGATCTATCCTAGAGTTGTAGGTTTCCACCTTCTTGTCATTTGCCTCGATCTTCTTCTCCTTAGATTATATTCGTTTTGTCAGTTCTTCGAGCATCTTCATAATTCCGGGGTTTGCCCCCCGATTCACACTCATTCGACCTTCCTACGACCGATCCATCCTTGTAGGTTATTTCCCGAGAAGGACCGGCTCAACCCTGTTCGAGATTTGGCTTCGATTTTGTAACTGAGCTATCGCCGTCTGTGGGCTAGTAACATTTCGAAGATCATCCAGAGGCTGATCCCGTCCCTTTCAACGTTTTGGGGATTTTGCATTACTGATCGGACTCCTCTACGAACGCTATTTGAGGGGTCAGTAGGCTGATCTGCATCGACCGCCACATGTGAATTAGCATCGATCGGAATTTCATCACCGAGCACTACGTTATTATTTTCGCCTTGATGATCGAACTCGTTATCAACGTGCAGAGGTGCCGATTGAGAGTTTGACATTTCTGTATTATAGCTTGGAATCAAAGACACTTCAAAGAGCAAGTGTGAAGCAATGTGTGTTATGAAAATTTGTATTAAGTATCCACTATTATCCTTAGCCCCACGATTGGCGCCAAACTGTTTACCCTAAAAATAGGATAACAATTGAATTTATACGTGGTTTTAAGGATACGTGGCCTAATTTGATACAAATGACGAATAATATAATGAAAGTTAAAATTAAGTTAAATTAAAAGAATGCAAACCACCCAAGCTAGACACTTTTGATCGTTGGTTGATCCTTCTTGTGCTGGGATTGATTATAATAGAAATTGCAACAAGTTAATGATATAAATGATTCAAGAGAACAATCTACCCCTCTCTTTATCGATGATTCAAAAGGTATCCTTACAAATAATTAAACCCCCCCCCTTTATATAGTAGGGGGATCCTATATTTGGTGCAACTCCATATAAGGTAAAAAATCTCCTGATTTGCTAATTAAGTAGTTCCATTGATTTGTGCCGAGATTCCCGTCGCGATGCATTACGGATATTCTGGCTTTCCGTTATTTAGGTTCGGTGATCTTCCCTCGGTCATTTTCAGAGTCAGGCTCGATTTTGGACCACGGGCTCGGTGTTCTCGAGGTTGGACATTCTGGCCTCGTGTTCCGCTTCGATGAAACTCGGGGTCGATCTTCAAACCTACGCACTCCGAACCCGATCTGCCGTGCATTAGTCGATCTCAATGTTGACCATATAGAGTCGAGCCCGATTTCGACCATATACAGTTGGGCCCGACTTCGATCGTATACATATTTTTACTTGTCCACTATACTAAATCATGAGAAAGACAATCTTATTTTCATGTTTTACCCCGATCATTAAATACTCATTTTCAAAATTATTTCCCAAGACTTTTAAAATGCTATCATTATTAGGCGTTATATGGTAAAATACATACCACAATTATTATTTTTTAAGGAGCGTGAAAAGTTCAAAGTCATGGGCGTACGCAGGATTTTATATAAGCGGTGTCGCTATTTAAAGATGTGACAAAATGAACCAATTGTTGTAATGACATCATATAAAAAATTAAAAACACAATCTGAATATATGAATAAAACACAATTAAGTACTTTACTACAATTCTACTAGACAAATTTCGTATTTTTAAAAGGAATTACAATAGTCTCAATAGAATTAATACTAAATATGTTTTTTCCAATTCGCTTTAAAATTATTTATTGTGGCTTTATATTTTAGGCAATTAGTGATCTACTGGTAACTTTGCCCTTAACTAATGGTCAAGGGTTCAAAGTCTCAAATTTTATCTTTTTACCATAGAATATGTGGGGGTAAAAATTTCTACAACTAATAAGACACGCAGCTAGCGGGAGAACTCCTGATCTCCTCTACAAAATTGCAGTGCCCGATCATGTGAGCTAGGAGCTTTTATGTAACGCAGCGCCACTTCATTTATTTGTTTCATCTTTGCATATCAGTTAGATATTCACATATTTAGTAAAAAATTCCAACGAAAGGTATCGGATGACATCACTTAAGTCAAGGTACATTGCATTTTATTTACGGTGGACAAGTGAAAGTAAATGGTGAGAGTAATAAAATTAAATTTAATACTCTATTCGTTTTAATTTATGTAAACTTATTTGATTGTGCTTGAAGTTTAAGAAGAAGAAAAAAGACTCTTGAATTTTGTAGTGTAAAACGAAACACGTATATTTTGCGGTCAATTAATTTTGTGACCCATTACAAATTAGTTTCTAGTTTTATGATCCCATCTTTTTTTTTTTACACATGAAAAATTTATTTTTTTACACAAAATATCTATCTTTTACACGTAAAGATCTAAAAAAGACACTTTCTTAATTTCAATTTTATAAAAGTCATGAAAGCCTATTTCCTCTGTTTTTTGTGTAGTTACAAAATCATTACATAAAGGTAAATTGCTTCCAAATTCAGAAACGAATCATTCTTTTTTGTACGAACTAAAAAAAAAAAATTCACATGAATTAAAACAGAAATAGGAGTATTTTTCTTTACTTCTCCTTTCAGGTAAAGAACGAAAATCTTGTCTAAAATGAAACGTAATTAACGTTTTAAATTTTAATTTAACTTATCCTCTTTTAGTTTTCTTTCTTGCGTGCTTGAATCTGAAAAATCAACTTCATGAATCACAATAATAAGTTTGGTTGACAGAATATCAACTTTGAAGTGTAATACCAAAGTCGCACAAATCGAAAAGTGAAAAACGTAACCATACCTAGTCTATTTCGGTATGGTATCACACTTTTAGAACAAAATGCATAAATAGCGAACTCAAGTCTTTCAAACCAAACAGTCATAGAGCCAAATTACATCTAGAAATCCAAGAAACACTACATACAAGTACATCCCTGATCTTCGTTCTTAAGCTCAACTTCGTTGCCGGAAGCCTTTCATTTCATCAACTACTATACCAAGCATAAGCTGCTTTTTCCATTCACGCATTCTCTGCCTTGTCACTTAACTTAGCGTTCTTCGACACATAATCCTTCACAGCAGCCTTAATTGCATCCTCAGCAAGCATGCTGCAGTGCAGTTTAACAGGTGGAAGGGAAAGATGTTTCGCTATTTCCCTGTAGTAAAGTCGAATATGTTTCAGAATATATCTCACAGACTAGAAAAATGCAGACTACCAAATAATTTTCTAGCAGGTTGCACAGACATCAGCAGCAGAAAAGAATGAAAAATGCAGACTACCATATTAATCTCCTAGCAGGTTGCACAGAAATCAACAGAAAAGGCCAAAATACTTTACATCTGTTTCAAAATAAAGAATAGATTTGTTCCCATAACCTATCTAATCATGTCACCCCATGGACATACGTACAACAAAAACAAAGGTGGATCCAAGATAACGGTAAGGGACCGATAAGAAGACAAGTAATTATATCCAAGACTACTGACATATCGCACTGCTTGGGAGATAATAATGTTGCAAAAGATGAAGTTGAACTATGCCATCCATCGTTAATATAATATAATAGCAACAGGCGCAAAGCACAAGCTTGCAGGGGATCCCAGAAAAGCAATTCTTTCAATTTCAAGATGGTACAAGTTTTCTTCCAAGTATAGTTGAAGATAGTCATGGTACGGGAACTTCAGTCTCCTAAGAATATATATATATATATATATATACTCTCAATAAATGACAATCATAGACACAAGAATAGCCAATGATTTAGCATGCATACTCTTCATTAGATTCAAACAAAAACTTCAAAGAAAATGGAAATGGAAATAACTTTGCCTACCATATGCCACTCGTTATACCTCTGCCTTTGAACCAAAAGCCTTGGGTGCGTTCTATTTTTATATTTCAGGTAAGTTTCAATAAGCTTATTTTCCGAAGTTTTTTTATGAAGTAAGGTATTTCATTGGAAAGGCACCAAAGGGATGGATAGTTAAAAAAGCAGAAATGCAGAAATACATGAAACAAGAGTTTGTTAGACTTATCCAAAGGAAAAAAAAAAGTTTTGTTAGCCCCTTTACGCTGTGTCAATCTATAAATAGGGAGTTAACAAAGTCCAAAAGTGGTCAGTGCTAATTTAGGGGGTAATTTAGTCCAGGAAAAAAGATTAAGTAAACATTTAGCTTTGAGAGAGTGATTTGTAGTTGAGATTCCATCAAAATATTTTCGGTTCCTTTCTTTCCAAAACACCAAAAAATAACTGCAGGAATCATCACCAAGATCATCTTGATGGCCTTATCAACTCTCCAAAGACTCCAGCTAGGGTATACCTCTCTTAGAGTTTTTTTCCCGAAATTTCAATTATTTCAAATAGAAAAAATTCTCAAGCTCAATTCACTCATTCTTATTTTAAGGGCCTACTTTCTAATAGCCCTGTTATAGGTGGGATGATATGCCTGCTGTAGTAATCTCATTCTAAATTTTATTACCCCGACCCCACCTCCCCACATTTGCTGAACTGACATATACAAGATTAAGAAAACCAGTAACCTCCAAGTAGTTAAACCTTATTCAGATAACATTTTTTACGGTGTGGGCAGGATAACGGAAACACTGCAGCAAACCAGCTGATAACACAAAGTAAATTCATCATTTGTTTAAATCTCCGAGAGCAGAATTACTCAGGTAACTTACTACTGAGAAGTAACATATACTCTGTGGATCAGCCAACGTGAATGCAAGCCCCCCCCCCCCCCCCCC
>MCJB01033945.1:0-29581 GCA_002018475.1 Nicotiana obtusifolia | reverse complement strand
AAAAAAAAAAAAAACCCCCACAAAAAATTAGAAAAAAAAAAGGTGGGTGGGTGGGGGGATTATGCTGTCTGGCCAGTGGCTACTCTGGTCAAAATGCTAAATAACAAATATCTATTTTGAAATCTGAAATCTGACTCAACTTGTTAGGCCCCCCCAATATACTCTTTGCCATTTCAAGATCAATATTGGTATTGGCCAAGGTAAGAACAACATATCAGGACCATTAAATTGTGACATTTCACATTAATTTGACGCAGGAGGAAAATTTTAAAAAAATCTTGAAATGGAACTCAAAGACGTATAACTAAGAGAAACGACTGTTCTATTACTTATAACTGGGCAATCAGAAACCTAGCCATGTACCTGAAAAAAACACCCAAGAAAGGTTCAAAGGACTTACGTATTCTTTATGGACAGTACTTCTTCCATCTGTTTTCCTTTCACCCACTCAGTTGCTGAAAATTGGAAACTTAATTAAGAATCATCACCACACATCTAAATAGCATCAAATGCTCAATAAAATCACTTTATGAAAAGTTGAAATATGATACAATTAATTCAGTACAAAGATGGGAAACAAATTAAGTATGTGAAAAGCGTAAAAGAACTGAAGAAACGAACCTACGGAGGAGGAAGCAATAGCAGAGCCACAACCAAAAGTCTTGAAACAAGCATCCGTAATTTTCCCGGTCTTATCATCAACCTTAATTTGAAGCTTCATCACATCCCCACAAGCCGGAGCTCCGACAAGACCCGTACCGACTGTCGGATCGTTCTTGTCAAAGGAACCAACATTTCGGGGATTATTGTAGTGGTCCACCACTCTTTCATGATATAGCCGCGGCAACACCCCTCGCGCCACCGAAGATCGTTGCTCTAGCCCCAGAATTCTGTTTCCAACTTGCCTTAACATCTTGTTTATTTGCCCTAATTGATTGAATTTGGGAATAAAATGGATGGATGCGTGTGTAGATATAAATACCTGAGGTTCCCGTTTGTGTGGAAGGTTAAGAGAGTCGGTTCCGAGAGTCGAAGCAGGCAAGTGGCTGAAATTTATCCACATTTAGACGAAAATGGATTGGGCTTAATAAGTAGAATGAGTATTGGGCCTATGCAGCTACGCTTGTGGAGAAATGACACCAGGTAGCCACTTTAAAAAGATGCTATTTAGGAATTAGTCAATGCATTCTGAATTTTAACTTTTTAGGTTAATTTTTCAGGACAAAAATATCTTGAATTATCCTGAAGTTAAGATTTTTTGTTTAAAATTTCAGGACAATTGCTAATCTCTAAATAGCATCCCTGAAAATGACTATCCGTGCACTTGCCCCAACATTTGCCAAGCGGACGGATTAAGAAGATTTCTTTTTAGGGAAATTGACACCATGTAACAATACATAATATGAATTGACAAATTTTTGGCCTTAGATTACGTTTGGCAAAGACAACCCATAAAAAATAACTGAATTCTTCATTTTAAATTTTAACGGAAAAGAGCCAGATATGCCCTAAACTATGCGAAATTGAGTGAATTTGCTACGACACAAAAAAAAAAAAAAAGAAGTGACTACACTCCAAAATACATATGATAAGACATTAAATATATACAGTCACACCTTTCAATAACAACCTCATTTATTTCAATTGTTATAGATAACATAAACATAGCATAGAAATTACTTCCAAATGTAATCTTTGACGCGAGCATCCTAGCCAGCATTGCTGCAAATTGCGATGGAGTTTCACTGCGGGACAGCCAAATGTTTTGCTATTTCTCTGCAACACGTCACAATTCACAAAGACAAGGAAGAATATTAGAAAAAGAGAGAAGGCAAAAAAATCAAAAGAGATAGTGAATTAATCGATGCAACAAAGTAATGGAACAAATGATTGAAAAGGACGTCAAACCCATTTTGATCGCCTACAATATGCTAATAGATGGATACTGTTTGCATGGTAAAGTGGATAGAGCAAGGCTAGTTTTTGATTCCATGATAGAAGAGAGCATATGTTAAACTTGACATTTTTAGCGATAATATATAAAAAAATAACCAGCTAATTATTTTTAAAACATGTTTATATTTGTATAGGGTGAAGTATGATATGACACGTGGTTGTATAAAGGGAAAACACGTGAAACTCAAGAATGAAATGACCGAAGAGCGAACATAGCCATTCCGCTTGCCACCAGAATGGATAACGCTTATAAAGGTGTGTTAAATTCTCTGCGTCTGGTAGCATTTAATAGGGAATATTCTGCAGCATTAAGAGCGACGGTCCGTTACAAAGAATTTGGCAATTATGTTCATCGTAACGTCTTCATCAATGACCTTCATAATTGACACTAAAGAAGGACATGATCCTAGTCTTTCCCTAAATATAGCTATAAATAGTGAGCTCAGTTATCATCGTAAGGGACACGAATTTTCTGGCTAAAATTACACTCTATTCTATACAAAGCTTTATACAATTTTACTTTCTTGCTTTTTGATCTCATCATCGTTGTGCCCGGAAGCACTGTCCCGGAATTGTCATCTCTGCTGTTTTCATCTATATTTCAAGGCTAAGTATTACACATTTCTTCAATTATTATATTATTTCAGGATCAAATTAATTCACTTGTCTAAAAATCAAGTATAAATTTAACTATACCGTTTTACAGGTAAACCGTTTAGAGCCCACCGTGGGACCTAGATAGCCGTGCATTAAATTGATCCTTGCCTTTTTTATTAACGATATTTGATTATTTTGTCTTAGAAAAAATTATTAAAAATGGTAGATAACACTGTTAACGACACGCACAACCCTGAAATTCGAGGGGATCAGCCTCATTTCGAGGATTCAATTAGTGACACCCGCAATGAGGAGAATGACGCCACGCTGGTGCATGACAGGCAGTACCCTCGACGGGTTCGTAATACAATTCCAGATGATGCTGATAAGGAATATGTCGTGGATGCGATGAGGGTCCTGCGAGAACAACAGGCAATATCGGGGACTTCGAATAATGTAAGCAGACGAGATTCAATTCCTCCCGTTGTTCCCACAGACCAAACAACGCAGAGAGTCGATAACAACACTCCCAAGGGTGAAGTTGGCTCCGACAGCGCTGGGGGGAGCAGATCCAGTCTCAACAACGAAAACGATCCGTTCAAGAATGACCTTTTACGGTTCATGAGGGAAGTGAACGCCCGCATGGATCAAATCCCGGACGTGCAACAAGTATTGAAAGGCCCGAACTCAGAGAAGTATGTTAAATTACCGTACAAGACGAGTACGACACCCTAACTAATCTTGAAGCGGTCCAAAATGCCTGAAATTTCAAAGTATGACGGAACTTCAGACCCACAGGAGCATATTACTACCTACACAATGGCGATGAAAGGAAATAATTTAGCTCCTCATGAAATTGAATCTGTGTTGCTAAAGAAATTTGGAGAAACTCTCAGGAGGGGAGCTCTAACGTGGTATTCATTATTACCCGAGCATTTCATAGATTCCTTCGAGATGCTAGCGGATTCTTTCATTAAGGCTCACACCGGCGCCAGAAAAGTACAAGCCAGAAAGGCCGACATATTCAGGATCGCACGAGGAGAATCTGAATTATTACGAGAGTTTGTTACTCGATCCCAGAAAGAAAGAATGTTGCTTCCGGCCGTCCTGGATGAATGGGCAGCTGAAGCATTCACCAAAGGGTTGAATCCAAGAAGTTTAGATGCTTCCCCGAAGCTGAAGGAGAGCCTGCTTGAGTAGATGTACTGGTACGAGTCAAAGATAAGGATCGAAGATGACCAGGTCGGTTCTATATCATCGGCCAAAGGACGGGAGAAAAGTAGAAAAAAAATCAAATGATGACTACGACACGAATAGAAGGACTTCGAGGGGCCGGTTTTTGCCCTACGAGCAGACTGAAGGCCGTGGCAGAAACTTCCAGGTAGCAAACAAGTTCATCGCTGACAGAGGGACCAATCGTGGTCGAAACAATATATCACTCCAGGATAAGGAGACGTCGGGATCTCGGGATCCTTCTTACCTCAAGTATTCGGAATATAACTTCAACGTCAGTATAGTGGAGGTGGTGTCAGCCATGAGAAACATTAAATATGCACGATTCCCGAGACCTATGAGATCTGATTCCAGCCAAAGAGATCCCAACTTATAGTGCGAGTACCATAGGATGAACGGTCACTGGACAGGGGACTGCCAACACCTTCGAGAGGAGGTGGCAACACATTGAAGAATGGTCACCTCGGAGAATTCTTGAGTGACCGAGCTAAGAACAATTAGGTCGTAACAGAGACAACGCGAAACTTCTGAAAGCAGGAGAAGAACCCCTACGCCAAACGATCAATATGATCTTCGGGGGGAATGAGATTAATGAGGTCACCTTTTCGACAGCAAAGAAGATGAAAGTATCAATAACTCATAGTAAAAAACTCCAGGAAGATGATATCACTTTCACGGAGGAAGACGCAGACGAATTGTTGTTACCACACAACGACGCATTAGTAATTTCTTTAAATGTGTTAGATTTTAAGATTAAACGTGTTCTAGTGGATCCAGGAAGTTTGGCTAATATCATACAATAGAGTACTGGAGCAAACTAAACTCACCGGAAGCATTATTCCGGCAACAAAGCTCCTCGCTGGATTTAACCTTGCAAGTGTGATGACCCGAGGAGAGATTTTGTTGCTCACAAATGCTTAAGGAGTAATGAAAAAAACTCTCTTCGAAGTAGTAGATGGTGACATGGGATACAACATTATCTTGGGAAGGCCATGGTTACACGAAATGAAAGCTGTACCATCAACATATCACCAATTGCTGAAGTTTCCAACACCCGAAGGAATCAAGCAGATAAGAGGTGATCAACCAGCAGCAAGAGAGATGAATGCAATCTCAGTCAGTAGCAAAGGGAAGGAGCACATGGCATAGAAATTACAGGAACCTGCACCTATTTCCGAACTAGAAGGAGTTAGCTCGGAAACAGAGTTGTCAGAACAATATCAGGTGCCAAGACATTTCCATGCTCCAGAAGAGACGGACGCAACGAAGTCCACGGCGGAGGAACTGGAGCAAGTTGCATTGTTCGAGGAATTCCTAGAAAGAAAATTCCATTTGGGGATAGGACCGCACCCGGAGCTCAGGTCTGAATTCCTTAAATTTAATGCTGATTGTTTTGTATGGTCACACGAGGATATGACAGGTATCCCGACGGAAATAGCCGTGCACAAGCTGGGTCTAGATCCCAACATACCTTTGATAAGGCAGAAGAAACGCCCTATTGCCGAGGCCAGGAATAAATTCGTGAAAGAAGAGGTAACCCGCTTGCTTAAAATCGATTCGGTCCGAGAGGTAAGATATCCGAACTGGCTAACCAATATAGTAGTAGTAGTTCCTAAGAAAAATAATAAATTTTGCATGTGCGTAGACTATTAAGATCTTAATAAGGCGTGTCCGAAAGACTCGTTCCCACTGCCAAATATCGATCAAATGATTGATGCCACCACCGGGAATGAATTGATGAGTTTCCTTGATGCTTATTCTGGGTAAAACCAAATTAAGATAATCCCAGAAGATCAGGAAAATTTTGTTTATAATGAATTTTGGTACATATTGTCACAATGTAATGCCCTTCGGGTTGAAAAATACCTGAGCCACTTATCAACGGCTCGTAAATAAGATGTTTGAGAAGCAAATAGGAAAAATCATGGAAGTTTATATAGACGATATGCTTGTTGAGTCTTTGAATGCAGGTGGCCACCTTAAGCATTTACAAGAAACATTCGACATCCTTGGGAAGCATAACATGAAATTTAACCCCGAGAAGTGTGCGTTCGGGGTCAGTTCTGGTAAGTTCTTGGGGTTTCTGGTCTCACAAAGGGGAATTGAGGTAAACCCCGACAAAATCAAGGGAATCGACTATATCTCGGATCAATTGTCAAACGTAAAGGAAGTCCAAAGACTCATAGTAAGGTTAGCAGCTTTGAGCAGGTTCATTTCCCAGTCGTCGAAAAACTTGCCATCGCTTCTTCATGCTGCTCAAAAAGAAAAATAATTTCAAATGGACACCGGAGTGCCAGTAGTCTTTGAGGGACATGAAGAAGTACTTATCGATTCCTCCATCGCTCTCAAAACCAAAAGAAGGTGAAACATTGCTAGTCTACCTCGCGGTTTCAGAAGTTGCGATAAGTGCGATTTTAGTCCGCGGAGGACGAAGATACGCAATTTCCCATTTTATTACATTAGCAAAATTTTAACGGGAGAAGAAACTCGCTACCCACATTTGGAGAAACTAGCCTTAACTCTCGTAGTCACCGCTCGGAATCTGAGACCTTAATTCCAATGTCACCCGATAGTTGTGGTGACTACTTTCCCTTTGCCGAACATCCTCCATAAACCCGAGCTCTCGGGCAGATTGGCCAAATGAGCCGTCAAAATGAGTGAGTTCGACATAGAATATAAACCAAGGAATGTAATTAAGTCGCAAGTCTTGGCTGACTTCGTGGCCGATTTCAGCCCGAGACTACTGCCTCTGGTAACCAAGGAAGCAGTAATGGTGTCGGAATCGACATCGGGGGTCTAGACCTTATTTAAGGATGGAGCTTCGAACGTAAAGGGGTCTGGACTCGGAATAGTCTTAATCACGCATTCGGGGAAAACCCTAAGGCAAGCCATCAGAACGATCGCTTTAACTAACAATGAAGCAGAGTATGAAGCTTTGATTGCAAGGCTCGAATTGGCCCTAGGACTTGATTCCAAGGTTATCAAAATTAAATGTGACTCACAACTGGTGGTAAATCAGGTCTAGGGGATCTTTGATACCAAAGAAGAACGTATGCAACAATATGTGATAAAGGTCCAGGCTCTTTTGGCTTAATTCCGGGAGTGGTCAATTACTCATATCCCGAGGGAGGATAAACCCAGAAACGGATGCATTAGCAAAATTAGTATCATCGACAGATATAAAGGGATCGGAATCCGGAACAGTAGTACAACTGATGAGCTCAGTCCTGGATACGGATGGTTACGATGAGGTAAATTCGACTAGTCTGGTCTGGGACTGGAGAAATGAAATAATCAATTATCTCGAGCACGGGAAGTTGCCCGAAGACCCCAAAGCATCACCGGTATTACGCGCCGAAGCTGCACGTTATAGCTTCAAGAGAGGCCAATTGTATAAAAAATTCCAAGGCCTGCTAGCCCGATGATTAGGAGCGTTAGAAGCTACTTTTGTCATGAGAGAAGTCCACGAAGAGATATGCGGTAATCACTCGGGCCCAGATTCTTTGGTGCTGAAATTGGTACGAGCAAGATATTACTAGCTTCGCATGGAACAAGATGCCAAAGACTTCGTACGAAAATGTGATAAGTGCCAATGCTACGCACCAATAGTACATCAACCGAAAGAACCCTCACATTTGGTTCTGTCCCCATGGCTGTTCATGAAATGGGGAATGGACATTGTCGGATCGCTGCCACCGGCTCCCGGAAAGGTAAGGTTTCTTTTAATTTTGACTGACTATTTTTCTTAATGGGTGGAGGCAGGTCCTTATCAGAATATCGGAGAACGCGAAGTGGTCAATTTCCTGTGTGATAATATAATTTGCATATTCCGAATAACAAAATAAATAGCATGCGACAATAAGCCACAGTTTATCGGTGCAAAAGTTATAAAGTTCCTCGAAGATTTGAAGATAAAGAGGATCACATCTTTCCCTTATCATCCGAGTGCAAACGGTCAAGTGAAGTCAACAAACAAAGTGATTAATCAAAACCTCAAGAAAAGGTTGGAAGCGGCAACAGGCAAATGGCCAAAAGAATTGCCCGGAGTTCTATGGGCCTAAAGAACAACGGCCAAATCGAGTACAGGAGAAACTCCTTTTTCCCTTGTGTACGGTGCTGAAGCCCTAATCCTGGTAGAAGTAGGTGAACCTACTTTGAGATATTTTCGGACGGATGAAGAGTCGAACAACGAGGCGATATTAATCAACTTGGAACTACTCGAGGAATGCAGGGACTTGGCGCATGTAAGAATGATAGCTCAAAAGCAGAGAATGAAGCGATATTATAATCGAAGAGCCAACTTCCGTTATTTCAAAGTAGGAGACTTGGTTCTGAGGAAAGTAACCCAAAGTACCCGGGAGCTCAATGCGGGGAAGCTAGGTCCAACATGGGAAGGTCCCTACCGGATTTCAGCTATCACTGGGAAAGGTTCATACGAGTTGGAGAATCAGAATGGAGACAAGTTGCCTAGCAACTGGAACGTGGCACACCTCAAAAGATATTATTGCTGACGAATATTATTCAGGCAAAAAGTATGTGTTGCACTCTTTTTTCCTTCGTTCAACTTTTGTCCCAATTGGGTTTTCCTGGCAAGGTTTTTTATGAGGCAGTGACAGAAAGCATACTACGAATTCAACAGTAATAAAACCTTTGATAGCAAGGCAAACAAACAAGTTTCCACTCAGGACGTTTAGATAATCTTTGGTTCGATAGCAAATTCCCACTGGGAAGTTAAGTTTGCTACCGAACGGAGGTTACCCGACCATTCACGAGCACAAACTACTAGAAAACTATTAGGTATTCTTTCGCTCGATAGCATGGATTCCTAAGGGGAAGTAAGGTATGTTGCCGAGTGAAGGATTACCTAGCAATTTATTAGTGGAATCTTCGAAGATATAAGACTTCCAGTGTTCCAATTCGCATTCGAACACTTGAGGGGGGGGGGATGATATGAGAATATGGCAACAATGACTACAACATCAACGGGGGACCAAAAATCCGGAAACTAAATGCAGTATCGGGACTGGGGACTGTACAGCCAATCTCGTAGAAACAAGTTGTACAAGATAACCAAAAGTAATGGAAATTTCTTTTCAGCATAGCAAATGCTTATGTATTTTTTGAAAATAAAAGTAATAAAATGAAATCCTTTTGTTTTTATCTTGTTTCTTGTCTGAACGATGAATAAACTTTGTCATTTGAAAGTTAAACAAGTACTTCAAATGATAGTGCCATAATGAACATGAGATGTCCTCTTCAAGAGCACTGTAAACATAAGAGGGTCTTCTCTTATAAAAACACTCACGTTAAAGGGTTGATTCCGGAAGAATTTATGCCCGAAATCTAAAATACTATCGAGAAAAAATACACCCGAAGTTGCATATGAAAAGGACGCAAAAAGTAAACTTGTGAAAATATTTATAGAAACCCTCACGTAAAAGGGATAATACTCGGAACCAAAGTGCTTCAAGGAAAGCACATTCGAGACCACACATAGTAAAGCGCGAACATAAAAACATGCGCAGAGTTCTTGAGCAAGTGCAAAGGTTAAAGACTTGCATGTATATTCAAACGAAAGTAAGAATCAGACGATACTTGAGCAAAAAATATGTCTTTATTTATAAGAATGTGCCAAAACAGTAAAAATACGAAATGGGAAAAAGAAAAGAAAAGCTAAACTGCAGCGCCTCCGGAACCATGAGGAAGAGAAGTGTCCGTATTCCCGGGAGATGTAGGTGGGTCCACCGATGGCTCGACATTTTCCCCAGTTTGGTCTTCAGCATCATCACCCTTCGATCCTCTTCAGTTCCTGAAAATTCAGAACCGGAATCTGAAGAACTAGGAGCATCAGACTGCGTCGGGAGTCCATTTCTAGCAGCCAACTCAAGCTCTCGGGCCTTAGCCATTTGAGCATCAAAATCAATGATACCGGCTTTGGCCTCTTCCAAGGTTTTTCTCCTCATACCGTACATGGAATAAGTGTTTTCAACAAAGAGGGAAGCCGCTCGACGCTTAAGCTCTACTTTGAGTTGGGAAACCTCGGCAGAAAGGCTTTCTTGGGCGGACCTAGCAGAATTGAGGCTAACATAAAGATAGCGAACAGTTGAACTAAAGAGCCTGTTATGCTCGATAGTTTTCCTGTATTTCTCTTCTAGTTGGGCGTGTTTCACCCCCACAACATCAAGCTCTTCGATTTTGGAGTTCAAGGCTGCTTCTAAGTTGGTTACTTTTTCGGCAGCAACAGCCTCGCGCTCGGTTGCAGAAAGAACGATGTCCTGGACTTCAGCCCATTTGGCCTTGGCTTCATCAAATCTAACCCTTAGCAGCCCAATTTCTTAGCTAAGGATTACCACTTCTTGCTCGCTTTGCTGCAAACGAGCCTCCAAAACGACAGCCTTAGTAGCTTCGGTTTCCAATTCCTAGAGGTAGAGAAGAGTTTGTTCTTGTTCCAGCAAAAGCTGATTCCGTTCAGAAGTAAGTTCTTCCTTTTCATGAATCAACCTTTGAAGGCCCTCAAAACCAAGAAAATTGGACTACGAGACAAGAAAAAGTAAAACTTAGAACACATTCATACAAAAGTAGATGAAGTAATGAAGGAAGAAAAGGACATATCGCTGCGGCGTTGTGCATGGCATTGTTCAACATGCACTCTCCCGAGAGTTCCTGAATCTTTTCCCAGTCTTTTTGGCTTCAGATGATTAGCAACGTCCACCAACCGGGAAAGCAAGTTGCATCGGGTAGAGACCGAAAGAGTAACATTCCTCCTCCTTTGTGGATCTTCAGAAGGGGCAACATAATTTTGCCCCAAATTCCCATGAATTGGGGATTGTGGAAGAGGAACACCTTCTTCATGGTTAGGTACGACCCATGGAGGTGATGTAGCAACTTCTGGTGGAAGAGTGGATGAAGATGCAAGTGATGTAGCAGTTGCTGGTGTTGATGAAAGTGGAGATGAAGCTGATGGAGTTGAAGAATGAGAAGTAGCTAAATCAAATGCAGTGCTGGCTGTTGGATGCTCACCAACCAAAGACGGCAGGGACCCGGTACTTAGCCCCGCCCACCGTTTACAGCAATTGGGGCCCGAAATCGGGAGTTGGAATTTTTTATCAAATCAGAATCTCCCCAAAGTGCCGAGACATCATCTTCAGTTGGTGTAACAATCCCAACAGGTCGAGCATCTTGTTGAGATGATGAGGATCGTTGCCTTCTATGAAGAGAAGCTACCTCATAACTAGCTTCTTCGTCATCATCAATCATCACGGTGTCTACGACCAACTCGGAAGGAGGATCAGTCGTCATCGCCACTGAAGATGACTCGGGGGCATCAGTCTTTGCCCTCTTATTATTTTTCCTGGCCACGGAGGAACGTCTTATCTTTGTTTGCTTATCCTCCGGCCCCGTAAAGAAGTGTTGGCACCCGAAACAGACCCGGAGATACCTGTTTCAATAAGTGCTTCTTGAAGTAGCCTCGCTGCATCACCAAAATCAGCCAAAACGTCCTCCTCGGGGACAACAATAGAGCCCGCAGGTAGACCTAATTCCATGAACAAGTCAGAAGGTCCCAGCCAAGTGCTTCATATACAAAAAATAGAAGCAAGGTAGATTAAAATTACTATGATTTTTGGTCTTCTATCCGTATTTAAGGGCCAGTTCTTTCCATAAATGAGTTTCGGGCGTTGTGACGTTCAAGATCTTCTGAACCCACAGGTCCAAACCTTCCACCACCGGTGGGATCCATCAAGTTGCTGCAACATGCGAAGGGTGAAGAGTTGATATGACCACAAAGGAATATCTAGTAAAAAGAAATACAAAACAAAGAATTTACGAGTGTGGTTCCAAGCGGATGAAGCCGTTGTCGGAATAATGTCATTGGTGGCAACTACAACGAACCGTTCCATCCACCCACGGTCATTGTCAGCATCCATACTAGACAGCAAAGCATGGTGGCCACGCTTGCAGAGGCTTATCATTCCCCCGCGGAAGATTTTGAGATAATAAAGATTCATCGTATGAGCTAAGGTTAGCTTCTCTCAAGTTTTCTGGCACAAGCATCGAAGACTGGCGACCGTCCTCCACACTAAAGGACTTACTTGTGCCAAACACACTTGGTAGTGAAGGCAAAACTCCGCAATCACGGAATCAAGCTCTCCACTCAAAGAAAACCCACCCAAAGTAAATGGATGTAAAACCTTCCTTGGGAAGGGTCACTCGCTCCGATAGATCAGGAGCAATGATATCCAACTCATGGCAGCGACAATCTTACTTCACAGCAGGGATATGGAAGGACGAATGAAAGAAGGGTACTTACTAACAGCCCATGTACGAGGATTAGCAGTAGGGAAATTCTCTTCAAGGTCCTTTATGGTACTGCGCTTTCTTGGGATGATGGAACCCACCGTTGGAGGAACAGAGTCCTCGGTTTTGTTCCTGTTCTTTGTAGAACCAGCACGCTTAGAGGCAGAAGCCATTGAAAAAGAAGAAGGAAAAGGTTTTGTGTTTGAAGAGAACTAGAGAAAGAATAGAAAACAAAGATGCAAATAAAGAGTTTAAGAAATTATAAAACGCAAAGGAAAAGAATGTGGCGTATAAGTAAAATTTTGGCAGCTAAATTCATGGCTATGATTACCTCGATAATCGGCAAAAGTTATGCTAAATCATGGGATGATGCGTTTTCGGAGCATTAAATGCGGAGAGACGTGCATCTAATCAACCGACAGTAACATTCAGAGGGAGTTGTAGTAATTTCCGCCAAAAAGGTGTTTCTTCCAACTTCTCGGTAACACAAAGTTATGTCACTGGAAAATAGGGGGACTATCTGTATAGGATAAAATATGATATGACATGTGGTCGTCTAAAGGGAGGACATGTGGAACCTAAGAATAGAATGACTGAAGAGCGAACACAGTCATTCCGCTTGTCACCGGAAAGGATAACGTTCATAAAGGTGTGTTAAATACTCTGCGCCCGGTAGCATTTAATAGGGAATATTCTGCATCATTAAAAGCGACGGTCCTTTATAGAGATTGGCATTTATATTCACCGTTACGTCTTCATCAATGACCCTCGTAATTGACATTAAAGGAGGACATGATCCTAGGACTTCTTTCCCCAGATATAGCTATAAATAGTGAGCTCAATTATCATTGTAAGGGACACGAATTTTCTAGCTAAGTTACACTCTATTCTATACAAAACTTTAGATAATTTTACTTTCTTACTTTTTGATCTCATCATCATTGTGCTCGGAAGCACTATCTCAGAATTGTCATCTCTGCTGTTTTCATCTATATTTCAAGGCTAAGTATCGCACATTTATTCAATTATTGTATTATTTTTTGAGGATCAAATTAATTCACTTGTCTAGAAACCATGTATAAATTCAACTGTTTCGTTTTATTAGTTTAAGAACTTGACCTCAAAGTCCTTAACTTCGCTCAAGCAACTACTCCAGTTTGGAGAGGATTCAAAGCATACTTAAATACATTAAAGATTAAACATAAGTCAAAGACATAAATAGCTAAACAAAATTCAATTAGGAAACCAAAGTCTTAAAACCTATACTTCATTCCAGAAGCTCATATTAGGTCACATATAGAGGTGGCAAACGGGGATCGAGTTAGATATAGGATGGGTTAAAAACGGGTAATGAAAAAATGGATAAATTATTCGATCCGATCCATATTTAATACGGATAAAAAACGGGTTAACCGGCGGATAATATGGGTAACCATATTAGTCATGGCTTCTTGAATATGATTACTTTTGGGAGAATTTCTAGTCAACTTGAGGAACCCCCAATTTAAGGCTTTACAAATGCAAAAGTTAAACTCACTAGTTATCTATTGGTTATCCATTTTCTAAATGAATAATATAGTTCTTTATTCATATTTCACCCGTTTTTAAAAAGTTCATTATCCAACCTATTTTTAATGGATAACAGGGGTAGTTAACTATTTTCTTTTAACCATTTTATCACCCCTAATCACATATGTGGGCCAGCTAGTTATAAGGACGCAAATTTGAGGATATGCACCTTATAAATATGTTAAATTCAATAAGATATTATCACTAAGAGTTGTGATGATATATATATATATATACATACACCAAATCATGTAGTATATAATTAGTGTAAAATATAGATGTATTTGTTAAAAAAAATTGCAATAAATTTAGTTGTTTGACATATAGTGCCTGATTGATTGTACAGAAGATGTAGTTGAAGGTTAATACTTAGATATTACATTTATTTGGATTGAACTCATAAATTTTTCATAGTGCTTCTGGTGGAGACATAGTACATCTTGAAAATGTTAAATTTCATCAACGATCAACTTCACAAATCAAAATAAAACATGAACTTTCGAGGAAAACGTTATATAGTTTATTAGTCAGTTTCTTTTTTGTAACATATACAAAAGAAAATATTATATACTCGAAAAAGAATATATATTACGTTGAATTTGCTATGGTGAAAATGGATGCTGCTAGACAAAAGCATACAGTGTAAATTATTCAGTCAAATCGCGTGCCTTCTAAAATTGTTTCTAGAGCCATTTATTAATAGCCTGTTTGGACAAGTTTCTCAAGAGGTCAAAAGTGTTTTTTTTTCAAAAGCACTTTTTTTCCCTAACTTGAGGCGTTTGGCCAAACTTTTTTGGAAAAAAAATATGCTTTTGGGAAGAAACAGAAGCAGTTTATGAGAAGTAGAAAAAAGTAGCTTCTTTCCAAAAGCATAAGCAGAAGCAGTTTTGACTTTTCTTTTTACCAAAAATACCCTTAACAAAATATAGTATATATCAAAATAACCGTTAAATAAAATATTTAGGATATTAATATATAAATATTTCTTATTGTTTTTAGGATACCTTTCTAATATATAGTGACTTTAGGGGTGAATGCTTTTATGTTTGTTGAATGATTTTTAATATTATTTAACTTATATTAAAAGAATTAAGTACTTTTAAATTTTTGTATACGGTCGAGATTGAGTTCGCCTATGACATGAAAGGACAGGCACGAAACATGACAATGCAAGATCGAAGATCGGCCCCAAGTCACACCGGGCTAGAACCCGGGGTCAAAACACCTGCCTTCGAGAACATTGAGTCCGAAACTCCAGAGTCGACCCTAGCCCCGAACGAGCTCAAAGAAACATTGTTAGCATAGCCAACAGAAGACCGAAATATCCGTAACTAGGCAGATGTTACGGTGGGTTCTCGGCGCGTATCAATAAGGAACTGGCAATCAGCAAATCAAGGGATTTTTGCCATTTATAGAATTGTACCCAAAGTAGGACTCCTCTACTATATAAAGGGGGATCTGATAATTCATTGAACACATTGTATCACGCATCCCAAAGTAATACATTATTATCATTTCTCTTTAAGCTCTTGTTCGTGCAAAAACCTTTTCCTCCAACCGCGGCTCCAAAGCCAATCTCTAAGAAATTCCGCATGCCCGAGATTCCTAAGTATAACGGACCGACCGACCCAAATGAGCACGTCACCTCTTACACATGTGCCATCAAAGGGAACGACTTAGAGGATGATGAGATCGAGTCTGTCCTGTTGAAGAAGTTCGGGGAAACTCTGTCAAAGGGAGCTATGATATGGTATCACAACTTACCCCCTAATTCTATTGACTCATTTGCTATACTTGCAAATTCTTTCGTGAAAGCACACGTTGGAGCCATCAAGGTCGAGACCAGGAAGTCAGACCTTTTCAAAGTAAAATAGAAGGATGTCGAGATGCTCAGAGAGTTTTAGTGTCCTGGTTTCAAATGGAACGGATGGACCTGCCACCGGTCGCTGATGATTGGGCCATCCAGGTTTTCACCCAAGGACTCAATGTTCGGAGCTCATTAGCTTCACAGTAGTTAAACTAGAACCTGGTGGAATATCCGGCCGTCACTTGGGCCGATGTACATAACCGATATCAATAAAAAATCAAGGTCAAAGATGATCAGCTTGGGGTCTCTTTCGGGTTTGTATATCCCGTCAGAACCATCGACAGAGTCAAGAGAAACATCGATCGTGAACCGAGATCGAAAAGGGATAGATATCAGTCATATAATTGAGACCGAAGAAACAACGGGTCCGGATGGAACTCTATGAGAAATGAAAAGAGAAGTGACCGAGGTCAGAGCAACCGAGGACTCATGAGCAAAAACAGCTTTAACAGGCCCATCAGGCCTAAAGAAGCACCGTGGTTATTAGAATACAACTTTAACGTCGATGCTGCTGCCATTGTATCAGCTATCGGACGCATCAAAGATACCAAATGGCCTCGACCTCTATAATCTGATCCAACCCAAAAAGGATCATCTTCGAGAGGAAGTAGGATTGCCGACAGTTGAGAGAGGAAGTAGCTCGACTATTCAACAATGATCATCTTCGAGAATTCCTAAGCGACTGAGCATAGAATCATTTCAGGAATAGGGATTCTAACAAACAGACCGAACAAGAAGAACCTCAACACGTTATTAACATAATCATCGGTGGGGTCGATGTTCCTCAGGGGCCGATGTTGAAGCGCACCAAAGTGTTTATCACGAGGGAGAAGCGAACTCGAGATTACATGCCGGAAGGAACCTTGTCTTTCAACGATGAGGATGCGTAAGAGATCGTGCAGCCCCACAATGATGCACTAGTAATATTTGTACTCGTAAATAGAATTCGAGTTAAGCATGTATTAATTGATTCAAGTAGCTCGGCCAACATCATCCGATCGAGGGTCGTGGAGCAGCTCGGTCTACAAGATCAAATTGTGTCTTCATTCCGAGTTCTAAACGGATTCAACATGGCATGTGAAACCACTAAGGGTAAAATAACATTAACAGTGAACACCGCCGGGACCATCCAGAAGCTAAAATTTATGTGATCGAAGAAGACATGAGGTACAACGCTTTGTTTGGGAGGCCATGGATCCACAACATGAGAGCAGTGCCCTCGACAGTGCACCAGGTGCTGAAACTCCCAACACCCAGCAGAGTCAAAACTGTTTATGGGGAACAACTGGGTGCCAAGGAAATGTTAGCGATCGATGAAGTGATCCCAGCATCCACAATCATTATCGGAGGATCCGAACCAGATGGTCAAAGACGCGGCCAAATAGCAATCAATGATATCAGCCTCGACAGAATCGAAGGATCGAGGGGTAGACGAGGACGATAACTACGGGGTCCCCAGATCTTTCAAAGCCCCCGATGATTCCGACGCTACAAAATCAACGGTCAAAGAACTGGAACAAGTTGTGTTAAGTGAACACTTGTGATTCGCTCAAATTACACCTTAACAATAGTGTAAGCGATCGATGTCAAATATAGTAACCCAACAAGGTTGGGGTCGAATCCCACAGGGAATAGGCGTGAAACTACTGTCCAATTAATGCAGTACTTTACTTAGTCGTAATTCTATCAAGTAGCCAAAAAAACAGAGAAGTGTTGAATATGTAAAGAAAGGTAAACTAAGAACTGATGTTTAAGAATAAGTTAAACTTGAAAACTATGAATTTAAGAAACCGAGGTTGTATCCCCCTAAATGTAGTAGAATGTTCTTGATATTGATATTAAATTCCGTTCTTGATATGCAATTGGTGTCTACTGTATTTATCCAATATTTCCCAATATACGAATAATGTATCCTCTTACGATTCTTCCGAATACAAAAGAGTCGATCTTAAGAACAACCAATTATTTACCAAATTAAAATCTACTTATTCCTAAGAGATTTCGTTAAACAAGGTTTAAAGCCTTGAATTTCTGTTATTTATTTCTACCAAACCCTATCTCACTTTCCCAAGATAAGATAGCGTTAATTGGCATTCGTTAATGTTTGCAACCACTAACGATTAATTGAAAACGAGAAATAAATAAACATCAAGCTTCTTTCGAAATTGGAATCAATATCAAACTCTCAATCACATTCCACCCATATAGGGTTCACAACCTCAGCATTTAAGTTTAGCTACACATGCTGAGAAGTAAAGAACAAGGAAGAATAATTGAATTCATCTTACAAAAATATAGAAATTTCAGTTTTGATCACCCAAAAGCTTCTCTCAATTCGAAAATAATCAAAAGCCGTACTTTGCACTCTGAAATATGACAAGTATCCCTTCACAAAACCCTATAAAAGCTATTTATAGAGGCCCAAAACCCGAGGCGAGCAGCAGTCAGTTTTGCCCTCGTTGCACTTATGCGAATCGCAATCCTGTCGCAGAACAGGAATGCGGTTCGCAAATCTTCCTATTCCATCGCAAATCGCACCAGTCAGCTTTACTCTCGTCGCATCCCAATTTGCGGTTCGCAGGTTGACTTTGCGATCGCATTCTTCATACTATTTTTCACCCAGACTCTGTTCGTGTTTGCGATGGGAATGCGGTTCGCATTCCTGTTTTGCGGTCAAATTCGCGACCGCATTCTCAACCTGAAAGTTGGCTTAAAGTTCTGTCTGTATCTGCGATCCACCTGCAAAGTATGCGACTCGCATAGCTGTTTTGCGATCGCATAATTGCCTCTGCGATGCTCCTGACCTCTTTTCTTGTCTTTAGCTGGCTTTTTAGACTTCTTTTTCATACTTCTGGATTTCTTCACTCAATACACTACAATTACACTAAAATTACGTAAGTATCGTGATAATTAACAAGTAGAACAAGTCAAACTCTAAACAAATAGTATCAAAATGTGCCAAAATTTACCCGGCACATCAACACCCCCAACTTAAACTCTTGCTTGTCCTCAAGAAACTAACACGACACTTTCCTACTCTAGACTCTACTTTATCAAATGAAGCAATACTGACCATGGACGATTTTTGTTGTTAACATCTCAAGCATAACTCTTTTTAACACTGTACCCCCCTTTGAATCATTACTATGTTCAAAGACAACCAATCAAGTAGTGAGCTTTGAGCCTCAACAAAGTAACTAAAGGCTACTTTCAGCTGAATCTACTTATGCTTAACTCAAAGCTCAACTGACTATCAACCTAGTAGTGTATGTGCCCTCACTAGAAAGAAAGTCCCACTCTCACAATATTTGTTATAGCAAAAACAAGGGACAAAAGTACTAGTACACTCACTCTCAGAACAAAATTTCAAGTGTCACCACATGCCATGCCATATGCTTGCCTTTATTTTAATTCATCGCCTAGTTATAGGAACACTCGGTTAGAGATCACATAAGGACTTTGTAAGCTTGTAATGTCGGTTTAAGGAAGGGTAGGATGTATATTTAGATAATAGTGGCTACTTCCTCCTTGAACACCAATTACACGCTTATTTCTTTCAACCTTTTGTTCCTTTTTGACCCCATGGCCTCAATGGCCTTACATTCCCGCATTAGACCCCACTTGCATACCTCTTTATTTGATTCTCAAGCTTCTTTATGACAGCACACCTAGAATATTTCTGTTTTTCTGTTTTTATATTGAAGCTTCCATAAATTCACATGAGCTTTTGAAGTACGGGGTCCCAATCTCATTTCAAAACCTTGCCCATTTTCTGTGATATTGCCCGAGGGGCGAATTTGTTGATACTGAGCCCGAAGGGCGATCGTCTATTTCTCTTTTATTTTACTTCACATTATTTACCTGAAAAATTACATGTTTTACCTGTTGAAAGGAGATTTTTACTTGATTTCTCACTGATTTACTGTTTTCAAATGATGTTTGTTGCTTCATTATAGAATGCCTTGTGCTTTACGTGCTTTCTTACTTTCAGTCGTTATTTATACTTATTACTCACTGAGCCGGAGTACTCACATTACTCCCTGCACCATGTGTGCAGATTCAGGCATTGTTGTTCCGCTCGGAAGTGCTGACTCCTCCCGTCCAGGCGGTGATTCAGAGACTACGAGGTAGTTGTTGGCGTCTGCAGCCCCGTATCTCTCTTATCTTGCTGTTTCCATGCTCTTCAAACAGTTGTGCCAGATATTGTACTTAGTAGACTTGTATCAGGATCCATAGTTGCTCATGACTTATGACGCTCCGGTTTGGGCTGTGTCGGGATGGTTAGCTATATTTTCCGCGAATGATTGCTATTAAACTATGCTTGTATTGTTAATTGACTGCTTAAAATGAGATTTTGGTTAAATTGGCTGGCCTTGTCTTCACGAGAGGCGCCATCACGACCGGGTTCGGGGTTAGGGTTGTGACAGGTTGGTATCAGAGCCTAGGTTACATAGGTCTCACGAGTCATGAGCGGGTTTAGTAGAGTCCCGCGGATTGGTACGGAGACGTCTGTATTTATCTTCGAGAGGCTGCAGAATCTTTTCGGAAAAACTTCATATTCTTGATATCCTTATCGTGCGGCTTGATTCTATTAAGGCTTATGCCTTTATTTCCTTCCTACTCCATCTTATGCGGCGCGAAGCGCTTGTTATCAATTGGGCGTCGAAGAGTTATAGTGGTACTACAGACGTGGTGCCAGATGCGTGTTCGGGCAGGCTATTATCGTTGTCTTGTGGAAGAATGTTCTTATGTTCCAGCTTAATATCTGTATCTTCTATGGTTTTGAGACCGTGCACGAATTGCTACGATGTCTACGCATTGTTGTCATACAATGTTGGTGAAATGGTAGAGTGCTTATATATGGAATGCGGCACTGAATGACTCGAAAGGAGGATTTCTTAGTGTATGGTTTAGAGGTTCAGCATTTAATTCCAGCGAAGGAAAGGCAGTCGGACTATAGATGCCCATGTTTGGTTGATGAAGTAACAAGACTGGATATTTTCAAGCATGATAGAATTTTCAATGTGATGCGGTATCGTCGTCCTTGTTTGAACGCATTATGGTTTGTTGGTGTTACGGCCTTCTTGGATTTTTGCCTTCGGGGCATGGTGCTGTGAAATGGTGCCTGAGTGGTGGTTGCCAGGGATAGGTGTGTGCAGCGGTTCAAAATCGAATTAGTATTTCTAATGTGGATGGCTCGAGAAAGATGATCTTCGAAGAGGCTTAGAGTGGGTAACATTTTATTGGTTCGGGTGCTACAGAGATGAATTTTGATTTGATGCAACACGTGAGCAGCGAATATTAGGAGCAACATGGCAGGAAGTGTTTCGCGGTGGTTGAAGTACTAGCAAGCCAAATATGAGAAGCAGAGGTTGAAAAGTTGCTTAAAGGAGATGGTTTAACCGAAATAAGAGTGACAGATTAGCATATGGATTCTGTGATAGGATAGCCGCGTGCCTTGAGAAAGTGTAGAACGATTTGGGAATCATGATGGAAGTTGATCTGGCCTACGTATTTTATTTGGAGTGATGGTTGTTGTACGAAGAAAGATCGAATATGGCAGAAAGGTGTTTGTCTGAAATGAATAGGGGTGTGAAGATCTGATTATCGTTTCAGGTGCAATATGACTTGAGTTCGTAAAGTATTCTTGAACTTTCAGTTGATGTCAATAGGGAAGGAGCAGACTTATACAATTGGTGGGCGAGCATGAGCTCAGGAGGATTTGCTGATTACGGGGTAGTTGTACCCAGTGCAGCGTCGTTAGAAGATGTAGGTAAGGAATTCCACAGGTGGGTTATCTCTTGTGAGCAGGTTAGTGGTGGCGTGATGTTGATGAAGCTTCTACGAGGTATATTACTTGCTACCCAGTAAAAGGTCGAGTGTGTGGCTATGACTTGTGATCCAGGATGTTCATGAAAAGCTAACAAAGACTTCGAGAAGTCTGTCGGGTTAATGGTGCGAGATCATGGTAATTGAGGAGGATGAATCGTCGTGGGCTCTACATTATGTGACGGTGGCTTAGAGCTAAGTAGGGGAGAGCCCCACCGTTTACAATTGGATCGCGTGGTTGTCTGCCTGTGTGGTTTCTGGTTATCGGTACGTTGGCGGATTACTTATGACTACGAAAAAGGAAGTATTAGGGGTAATTCAGCAAAGAACTAGATGGGCGTGTGCTATATTCGGCGTTATCGATGCATGTTTAGGTTTTTGGGAAGACTCGGAGCTTATATTTTGTGGACGTGATGTACATGGAAAAAGAGCGCAGTCAGTTGCTTTTTCGAGAGGTTGTCATGTGCTAGTAGAGCGTTGGAGTTGGTTATCTTCGGGACTAGGTCACGGTGATTAACTCTCGATAACGGTCCTAGTGGATTCAAGAATTAAAGTGCAGTGCCTAAAGATTTCGGGTCCGATGTGTGGTTAAGGATCGAGTCTTCACAGTGGATTGCGAACGAAACTTGGAATATTCTATGTTACCATCGGGTATACGGTGCAGTATTGGAGGAAAGAAAGAAATAGCTTCGGATTCGCAGAAGGTCTTGCAAAATGAGTGTACCAGTCTGAGATAATATTGAGCACATAAGGAGGGTATGAGATGGTTCACGAGTATTGAGACGATGTGGTCTCGCGATTTGGGTCACTCGAGGTGAGTGCGAATTGAGTTCGTTATGTTGTGAATGGAGCTATTATATTTCTAAGTCAGGTCAAGAGTAAATTGAAAGAAGTTGGGTCGGTTAGTAGTGGTCGAATCGGTGGGATGGTGGCCATGATCTGTTCCTTCGGCGTGTGAAGTTTTACATGCGGTATGTGGTTGTGCGTGCAGGTCCGATAGCCACCAAGACTTGATTGATTTGGGAGATATTTGATTCGAATGGCCTTGTTATGTGAATGGACTCCGGAAGAGTCATGATGGTTTATACCACAACTTGAGGTTTGTATTTTCTGTGGTTATGGGAATTCAGTTGCGTGTTACCATGGTTCTTTTGAAATGAGTCGAGTGAAAAGGGTTCTAGCCAATGAAGTGTTCATTCTACTAGTAGTTCAGGGGTTATGAGAAATTCTTTTACTCTCGCGTAGCGGTACGATAGGAGCAGTGAGCAGTATGAGAATTGGAAGAGGAGGATCAATGTTGCGGTTTAGTGTTAACAAGAATGTCATGAGCACGGATAAGTAGGGACGAATTCAGGTGTTCAGAGTAAGCTGGCATTTCCTTTAGTGTCACATGGGAACGGTGTCCTGTGTAAGAGGCTTTGTGTATTAATTTACGGACTCTTGGTCGGCTTTACAGAATTAGTTTGTTGGTGGTATGGAGGAGCAGACCTTGCTACGTGGTGCGGAAGGTCGTGGGGGCGTATCCCACGGGAAAATTGTATAAGCGTGACCTATTAGTCACTTGATTATCAGAGGTTGAAACCAAGTATGGGGACTTTGGTACTGACACTAATGTGAGAGTTTATGCTTAGAAGGCGTTCTAGTCCGTTGGTTGTGAAACATGGGAGTTTGTTTCGGATTGAGACGACTTGATTATTCACACATATATTGTGGTCCCGTGTAGCTTGTGATATTATATGAGTAGGATGACTCTCAGATGCAGGTCATTTATTGCGCCTTAGCCGTGCTTGTGTTTTGTAGCGTATGGCGCTATCCGTCTCCTTAGGGTGGTATTTTCGCACTTGGCGTGCTTGAGGTCGATATTCGGTATTTTGTAGGTATAAGCAGTATGGCTTGCTGGGTATTTCCTTACTTATTGTTATGTGCAGATCGGGTGGCACGCCCAATGATATCATGTTTGGATTGGGTTGCACGGTGCAACGGTATCATGTTTGGATGGGTTGCATGGCGCAACGGTATCATGTGTGGATCGGGTTGCATGCCGTAACAGTGCTATGTTGAGTACGGTCCCCTATATCTACTCCTGCGTATTTTGTTTCTCATCCTCTGAGAAAAGTTCGTAACATCTGTTCGACCGTTTTATTTGTTACGCGGGCTGGATAATTCTTTTCCAGAGTTCGTTCCTCCTTATGTGTCATGTTCAAATTGTAGCTTGTCGGCGCCATTTGAGAGCTGAGTCGGTGTTTGAGGCGGCTTATTGCATGAGCAGCTTGCACCAGGTGAGACGAGATTATTGGAGCTGAAATCTATGCAATCAGATTTATATAAGGCACATTAAAAGGAAATATCGTTATTCAGTTCAGAATGAGGTAGTGGTTCTTGATAGGATGAGAGACTCCATGAATTATTGATTCGGTAGGTGGCTACGAGCTTCTACACGTCTCTTTCGTCGTGGCAGTATTGCGAGATTTGGAACGAGATTTATATGCATCATGCGATGTGTTGCGGGCACCAGATTCCTGAAATTTCAGCTATTGTGGTCGGAGGAGGTTATTATGGGCAATCGACTCATATGGTGAGTTTGTGAATTTGCACTATACTACTGTGTTTATCCCTGTTGGGAGATTTTGATGGTCTTAGCCGTGTCTATCTTTTTGGTTTTGTACACTATTGAGGGCTATGAGTCCAAAAGTGATTTTCTGTTACTCATTACAGTGGATTTTGATGTAATTTCGGGATAATTGATTAAAGCTTTATGAATTACACGCCCTACCGGTATGGGAGTTTATTATATGCCGTGATTTCGAGTAAAGAAAATTATTTTTAAAGGAGAAATGGATAGATTTCGGTTGGCACGAGTGCATATTACTTGTGATTCAAAGTTGAGGACGAGATCCTCGCATTTTTAATATGATGTGAAAAGCTTAAACTAGGCTATGAGCCGCGATGGAAGTTATATAAGGACGAGATCCTTGTGATGAATGTGTTTTAAATTCTCCCTCTGTTAGCTTAAATTTGTACTATAGTACTGATAGGGAGCTATGCCTGTTAGGCTTATTTGATAATTCTTCTATGTGTTTTTGTGCATATTTTGCCATATTCGTGCTATAATTATTGAGTTTTAGCCTACAAGGGGAGTGTCCAGGTGGCGTTAAATGTGACTCGTTAATTCGAGTAAATAATTATGAGGTCTTCATGCCTCGTGAATTGCTGTCAGAGTTGTGAAAATTTGAAACGAGGTTTTAGTTACAATGAGGTTAATTGACGATGCTGGAATTAATTATGAACAACTATTAGGACCAGAGACGTGGTTATGGGCATACATATGATGGGCTCACAAGCACGAGTTGCTACAGCCGGTTGAGACTAGCACGCTGTGTTGAATTAATTGGGCTGTGAGAAATTTGGCTTTGAAGTTTATAAATGTGGATAAAAGAAATAATCTTCAATTGAGAAGGCGTTGTCGGATCCATGTTAAATCTACGGTGACGTAGAATCACCCGCAAGTGCGTGTAATAATACACTTAGAAATTTAATGTCCTCGGAATAATTCTTGGCACGTTCGAGGACGAACGTATGTTTAAGAGGGGGATAATGTAACGACCCGACTTGCCATTTTAAGAATTTATGCCTCGTTCAGCGACTTAAGATCTCGAGCAGCTTTGTAATGCATATTATAACTTGTTTGTGTGTTTGAGTTTGGATTTCGGACGATTCGGGATCAAATTGAAAGATCGATGTCAGAAATGCGGTAGCATTTCTACAATGCGAGCCGCATATCTCACACTGAGATCAGAGACCAAAACAGATTTCTGGGCAAAGATCAATGTCAGAAATGCGGTCGCATTTCTACAATGCGGACCGCATATCTCACACTGAGAACCGCAGACCAAGACAGATTTCTGGGCAAAGATCACGTCAGAAATGCGGTCTCATATGCGGTCGCATTTCTACAATGCGAGCCGCATATCGCACACACTGAGATCGCAGATCGAGACAGATTTCTAGGCAAAAATCAACGTAAGAAATGCGGTCACATATGCGATGTATTTCCAACAATGCGGACCGCATGTCTCAAATGCGATGGAGGCTAGGGTTACAATCTACGATGGACATGTCAAAATGCGGACCGTATGTCTGTTATGCGACAGAAATGCGGTCGCAATTCCAATCGAAAAGGGGTATTTTGTCCCGATTTTTGGACCCACTATAAATAGAAAACCAATAACCATTGGCTATGTAAAACCCACTGTCGTTACCATCTAAGAAACATCTCCAAAACGCCCTAAATCACAGCAAAATCAGCCTCGAAAATATATCCAAATGAGACTTGTTTGGACAGATTCTTAAAAGAGGGGATTTCGGCCATCTTAAACATAATTGGAGCTATAGAGCTCGGATTGAAACGAATTTTGAGGCGATTTTTGGGAGATTTTCAAGGGAAACATCGGGGTAAGTTGTTCTTAACTCAACTTTGGTCAAAATTACCAAGTATATCGCTATTTTTTGGTATTTAATTGGTGATTTAAGTTGAAAAATTTGTGAAAAATCCTTAAGTTTAGATTTAAAGATTTGGAGGTTGATCCGATGTCGGAATTCGATAATTTTTGTATGGTTGAACTCGTTGGGAGATAAGGAACCCGTTGATGTGAAAATTGCTGAGCTTCAAGAAGTGGGCCCGGGGCTCGGGTTTTGCTAATTTCGTAATTTCTTGGTATTTTTTTATTGTTTCGCTTGGGCTTTGTCCCCTCAGCATATTGTGACGTATAGTTCTGATTTTGGGTAGATTCGACGTGCGTGGAGGCCAATTCGAGGGGCAAAGGCGTCGCGGGCTAGGGATTTAGCCGGTTCGAGGTGAGTAGTAATTGTAAATGATGTTCTGAGGGTTTGAAACCGCAGATTGTACATCGTAGTGCTATATTTAGGTGAGACACGCGCTCGATGATGAGCGTGGGGTCGTTTACTACTGGGGATTGTGACTTGGTCCGTCCCGATTGATGATTTTTACCGCGTATTTGATTGAAATTTATTTGTTATCATCATGATTTGGGCTGATTGTTATATTTGGGCTTCGTGCCAATTATTTAAATCCTTCGGGGATTTTTATCACTGTTTCCTCACTATTTTGACTTATTACTTGAACTCAGTCATGCTGTTTTCACTGTTTTACAACTCAACTACTTTTACTCATTTTTGAGATTTAAATAATATTTTTATGATATTTTTGGGCTGAGAACTACTGTTTTACTATGCCCGAGGGGCTTGTGATGATTTTTCTAGCTGAGTGCGGCCGAGGGCCAGATGTGAGGATATACTGAGTGATATGAGGCCGAGGGCTTGAGATACTTTATATGCCACGAGGTGGCTTGTGACTGATATGAGGCCGAAGGCCTGAGATACTTTATATACGCCATGAGGTGGCTTGATTGATATGAGATCGAGGGCCTAGATTTATGCCACGAGGTGGCTTGATATTGCGCTTGGCCGTAAGGGGCCCCTCCCGGAGTCTGTACACCCCCAGTGAGCGCGGGTACCCATTGTGATGTGAAATATAACCCGAGGGGATGATATTGTACTATGTGATAGCCCAAGGAGCTGATATTGTTCCATGTGATAGCCCGAGGAGCTGGTATTGTTCTGAGATTTGAGCCCGAGGGGCTGGTACTGTTCTGTGATATTGCCGGAGGGGCGAATTTGTTGATACTGAGCCCGAGGGGCGATCGTCTATTTCTCTTTTATTTTACTTCACATTATTTACCTGAAAAATTACATGTTTTACCTGTTGAAAGGAGATTTTTACTTGATTTCTCACTGATTTACTGTTTTCAAATGATGTTTGTTGCTTCATTATAGAATGCCTTGTGCTTTACGTGCTTTCTTACTTTCAGTCGTTATTTATATTTATTACTCACTGAGTCGGAGTACTCACATTACTCCCTGCACCATGTGTGCAGATTCAGGCATTGTTGTTCCGCTCGGAAGTGCTGACTCCTCTCGTCCAGGCGGTGATTCAGAGACTACGAGGTAGCTGTTGGCGTCTGCAGCCCCGTATCTCTCTTATCTTGCTGTTTCCATGCTCTTCAAACAGTTGTGCCAGATATTGTACTTAATAGACTTGTATTAGGATCCATAGTTGCTCATGACTTATGACACCCCGTTTTGGGTTGTGTCGGGATGGTTAGCTATATTTTCCGCGAATGATTGCTATTAAACTATGCTTGTATTGTTTTCTTGTTAATTGACTGCTTAAAATGAAATTTTAGTTAAATTGGATGTCCTTGTCTTCACGAGAGGCGCCATCACGACCAGGTTCGGGGTTAGGGTCGTGACAATTCCAGATAGAGTAGTTCTCCATACCTGTCAATTGAAATGAAATTATTTGAATTCCACTCACATCAGCTGGCGACAGAAACAACGAATGATTATAATAGATTCATGCAATCGGGGTTTCAGAATTCTGATTCAATCGATCGCATACAGCTGAAGTTCCAGTTGTTTTCCCTAATTGCTCTCCAATTAACCCCATTTTTTACTCGATTCGTTCGAATTTGAGTAGAATTAGCAATGGAGACTGATTTTCCAAGATCGGTGAAAGCAAGCTATGAATTGAAGCTTATATGCTCTGATACCATATTATTAGTCAGGAACTCTTGATCAAGAAGAAGAAGTAACTGTTTTAGAGAGAGAGGAGATGAAGATGAAAATAGAGAAAGTAGAAAAGAGCTTGATTTCTTAATCAATAATCTGAACTTCCTTTAGTACACAAACCTACTATATATAACTGGCTAACGGATTATACCATTAATAATATTTAATGCTTTTGAAATGACTCTACTGCCCTTGTATCATTTAACACATTTAAATGTGACATATGCAGATTCCTCACCAAAAGAGACCTAATCGTAGAATATACCAGAAAAAAGAGTGAATTATCAACTTCCCATCCTTATTTTAAAAATAAAAATGTTATCTTAACCTTTTTATCTTTTATCTATTGCCAGGTATTATTGAATAACTCACCCACCCAACAAACACAGAACAATAGAGCAACCAGATTTCTAATAAAGGATTTTTTTATCAGCCAAAAAAATATCTTTAAGGAGGATTAGGTATAGATAATAGACACAAGTAGGGTTGTACACGGGTCGGGTTGGTTCGGATTTTCTAATTACCAAACCAAACCAATTGTATCGGGTTATTAAATCTAAATACCAAACCAATAAAAGTGGGGTTTTTTAATCTCGATTTTTCTCGGATTTTTTGGGTTTTCGGATTTTTCGGGTTTTTTTTTCCATAAAGTCATCATAGCACAAAACATAAAACTTGTGCTCAAATTATTTATTTAATCCTAGTAAGACAGAAATATATAAGGTGTTTTTCAATAAAATAACATAAATATGAGATGAGTCATGGCATTGTACTAAAATATTCAACAATAAAGATAATAAAATCGCATAAAATAAATATTATTAATAAGTCATAATAAAAACAAAAAAATAATTTTAAATTATGACTAATAAGTACTATTATTAACATCACTAACCACTAAAAGAAATAAGTTATACATTTTATCTAAACCATGGAAAAACTAAAAAATAGATATCCAACACTATTTCATTCATAATACAACTGAATTGAATGTCTTTTATTAGCATTAGTATTGATTTGATTTTGGTTTAGGATTTATTTGAGTTACTAGCATTTATGAACTATAAAACTTATTAAAATATCCAAAAATTATAAGTCCAAGCTTGAAATAATACGTTAAAAGATAAAACTATGAAAAAGTTTAAGAAATATTTATAAACGACACTACCATAAATATTTTTATGTATTAAATATATTTAAAACTTGTATACATATAATATCGGGTTGTTTGGTTTCGATTTGACTTTTTTTTAGTTAAAATCAAATCAAACCAAATATGGTCGGATTTTTTTCCAACACCAAATCATAGTCAGATTTTTTTTCTCGATTTGATTCGGATTATCGGGTTGGTGCGGCTTGTCGGTTTTATTTGTACACCCCTAAATACAAGTATTAAATTTTTTATTCATTTATTATTTTAGCACAATGATTTTCTCATCCAATGAGGCGCACAACACATTTAATTTCTACATTCTCATCTATGTGATGCATTACACATTTCTATATGACGACTAAGACTGGCTAATGGTCCGGTTTTAACCGGACCGGACCGGACCGGTTAGAACTGGACCAAATACACGGGGGGGG
>MCJB01033934.1:25432-64178 GCA_002018475.1 Nicotiana obtusifolia | reverse complement strand
AAAATCAACGCCTTAATTTCATCTTCGAAATTAATTTCCACAGAACTCAGTTGACTCACAATCATATTGAACTCATTTATATGATCGGCAACAGATCCATTTTCAGACATCTGTAAATTGAATAATCTACGCATCAAATATACCTTGTTCATCACCGATGGCTTTTCGTACATATTTGATAGCGCCTTCAACAGATCTGCTGTAGTCTTCTCCTTTACGATGTTGAACGCCACGTTTTTTGACAAGGCCAACCGGATCAACCCCAATGCCTGGCGATCCTTCAGCTTCCACTGCTCCTCCGTCATGGATTCCGGCTTCACCCCCGTCAAGGGTTCGTGAAGATCTTTCTGGTACAGATAGTCTTCGATCTGCATCTTCCAGAAACCGAAATCGGATCCATCAAACTTCTCGATTCCAATCTTCGAACTCTCCATCGTCAGTGATCGTGTTGAATCTCCTTAGATCTGATACCAGTTGTTGGGAATAAATCCCCTATGGAGATAATATTCAGAGTAATAAAGATGGAATAATAATGTAACACGGAGATACGATAATTAACAAGAATAAAAGAGTGAGAACGACACCAAGATTTTTTCGTGGAAAACCCTTTTGAATAAGAGAAAAAACCACGGCCCGAGACGAGCAACTGATTTCACTATAGCAAGGAATTTTACACTTTGTAGATCCGAGTAAAATACTCACCACAACAACGCTCAAAAGAAATAACACTCTTTTGATATTCTCACCTTACCACAATATCGCTCACTCTCTATTTTTTCCTCACAGACTTGTCTGTGAAACCTCACTCTTTCTTCCTCTCTTTGTTGGTGTGTAGAAATGAGAGTTTAAGCTCTCCTTTTATAGCCAAAGCCTCACTCTCTAAAGCCTACTATATTTGACAATTTGTACACACTTTTTCTTCTTTTTCTTCAATGTCAACAAGGTTGGCTACCAACCAAAGACATTCAACAAAGTTGGCTACCAACCAAAGATATTCAACAAAGTTGGCTACCAACCAAACATATTCAACAAAGTTGGTTACCAACCAAAGACATTCAACAAAGTTGGCTACCAACCAAAGAAATTTTGAATGAGATAGAACTTATCAAAGGATTTCTTTGGTTCCATTCCTACCAATTAACGTGGAGTGAGTACATGGTAGGGCATGTGTAACATATGGCAAAGAAATGAAAGACATAAAATGTTATGCGAGTAGTTATGCAATCGTAGAACAACTTCGAGGACCGTAAAACCACAATGAGAAGACAACCATCAGAAGCAAAAAAAATTATGCGGGCTGCAGATTGATCGCATTTTGAACTTTGAAATAAGCTTGATTCTTCTTATGTCTGCGACCATTATGCGGTCCATAAACCATTTCTGCGACCGCAGATTTAACCGCACATTAGTTTCTATGAAACTCCCAATCGTACAGAATGCGATGACGCTGCAGCTCGCAAAAATCATCTTCTCCACTTAAAATTCACTCACATGCAACATTTATGCAACACTAAATAGCTAATGCTCAAATTTTGAGAGACCATTACACACACTCAACATCAGGTCAATTTCATGCTCAGCCTCACAATACCTAATGCAAATTGTCACAAGTCTCTAACCCCATACTCAAATCAGTCCCCCTAATTCTAACCCCCAAATTTTGATTAACCCACAACATATTTTCCCCCAAAGTCGATTCCCGGTACAAAAGACAAGAAGTTGGGTAGATAGACAAGGGTATCATGGATGAGAAGGGAGAATGAGGAGAGTGAAAGCACATGACAATACTTAACTTAACTGAGCAACTGAAATGTTGGAACATTACATACTAGATTTCAGACGATCGAGCAAGCCACTTTGGTGTGAATCGCGAGGAAGGTGAGCCTTTCTTATAAATTTCTTTTTAGTTTTCCCAGTGTTTTTCTTTTGTGTTATGTTTCGTGCCTGGGTGTGTGAGATTAGAGATGATAGATGGAAGTGAGAGAGAGAAATTAGGGTTTAATACTTGAGGATTTTGCGGTGAAAAGACCATCACATAACATATTATGCGGCCGCATATGTGTTTTATGATGGGTTAGTACCTAGGTTGTGTGCAACAATTTTGCGATCCACTATGCAGTCGCAAAATGATTTTACTGGCCACAGAAGTTGAATTTCCTCCGCATTTTTAAGGCACGATTTGAATGGTGTTCTGCTTGTGTTTGCAACCATTATACGGTCGGTGAACCCTTTATGCGGCTACATATGTTGCCGCAGAACAACAAAGCTCATCTGGATTTCCATCATTTTCCCTCTTCCTTTGCATCCTATTTCTTTGTATTTTGGGTAAGGTGAGGTGCCAATTGGTGTCTTAAATGCCGTTCTATAGGCCCACAATGCATCATCTAGCTTCTTGGACCAGTCGGTCCTGCTTGCATTAACAGATTTTACTAGAATATTTTTGATCTCCCGGTTGGAGACTTCAACTTGACCGCTTGACTGAGGATGATAAGGGGTTGCAAACTTTTGCTTAAGTCCATATTTTTCCAGCAACCCGGCAAAAACTTTGTTGCAAACGTGAGAACCACCATCAATAAGGATGGCCCCTGGGGTTCCAAACCGAGTAAATATGTTCTTCTCCAAGAAGGCGGTTACACTTCTTGCCTCATTGTTCGTCAAGGCAATTGCCTTGACCCATTTATAGACATAATCTACTGCCACTAAGATATATGTCATGCCATAAGAGCTTACGAAGGGACCCATGAAATCTATCCCCCACACATTAAAGATCTCGACCTCCATCAAAAAGTTCATAGGCATCTCATGCCTTCTAGAAATTGACCGTTGTCTTTGACATTGATCACATGCCTTGACCATTTGGTTTGCATCTTGGTAGATCGATGGCCAATAATAACCACATTCAAGCATTTTTTCCGCAATACAATTTCCATCGTGTTGACCCCCAATTAGGGAGTCATGACATGCTTTGAGAATTTGAATTACCTCATCTTCCGGAACACAACGTTGAATGATGTTGTCGGTGCAAATTCGGAACAAAAAGGGTTCCTCCCAATAGTATTTCCTACACTCCCGCAAGTACTTTTTCTTTTGATAAGCTTCCAATCCGTCGGGGAGAAGGTCACTAACCAAGAAGTTAGCGATGTCGGCTTACCAAGGAGTGGAGGTGCTAGATATTGCCAATAAGTGATAATCTGGGAAGGCATCATTAATTTCAAGGTCTTCATTTGGTCTCCCTGCCTCTTCAAGCTTAGATAAGTGATCCGCAACTTGATTCTCTATTCCTTTCTGATCTTTAACTTCAAAGTCAAACTCTTTTAACAAAAGAACACACCTAATCAATCTTGGTTTAGCATCCTTCTTCGCCGTAAGGTAGCGGAGAGCAGCATGATCGGTGTAGACTATCACTTTGGATCCCAACAAATAGGCCCCAATATTTTTCAAAAGCATAGACAATAGCAAGCAGTTCTTGCTCAGTTACAGTGTAATTCACTTGTACGCCATTGAGTGTCTTGCTTGCGTAGTAGTCAGGATGAAGAATCTTGTTATGTTGTTGACCAAGCACTGCTCCAATAGCTACACCACTGGCATCATACATGAGTTCAAATGGAAGAGACCCATCGGGTGTGACAAAAATAAGTTCCGTGGTGAGCCTTGCTTTCAATTCCTCAAAAGCTTCGAGGCACTTCTCATCGAACTCAAACTTAGCATAATTTTCAAGGAGCTTGACATAGGATTTGGAATTTTTGAGAAGTCCTTGATAAATCGCCTATAAAAACTGGCATGCACCAAAAAGCTTCGAACACCTTTTACCGAAGTGGGAGGAGGAAGCATGGAAATGATCTCGATCTTTGCCCAATCAACCTCTATGCCTTACTTGGAGATTTTGTGGCCAAGAACAATACCCTCGTCCACCATGAAGTGACATTTTCCAAATTGAGCACAAGGTTTGTATCCTCACATCTCTTGAGCACTTGCCAAAGGTTGTCAAGGCAATGCTCAAAGGAATCACCAACTATAGAGAAGTTATCCATGAATACCTCCAAGAAATCCTCCACCATGTCCGAGAAGATTGACATCATGCATGGTTGAAAAGTAGCTGGGGCACTGCATAGCCTAAATGGCATCCGGCTAAAAGCAAAGGTCTCATATGGACATGTGAATGTCGTCTTCTCTTGGTCATCTAAGGCGATGTTGATTTGGTTGTAGCCAGAGTAACCTTCAAAGAAGCAATAAAACGACCTTCAAGCTAGCCGATCAAGCATTTGATCAATAAAAGGCATAGGGAAATGGACTTTTCAAGTAGCACTATTGAGCTTCCGATAGTCCATGCAAACTCTCTACCTGGTCACTGTCCTCATTGGCATGAGTTCATTTTTGTCATTCTGAATCACGGTCATGCCTCCTTTCTTTTGCACACATTGCGCCGGACTCGCCCAATGACTATCGGCAATAGGGTAGACAACCCCGGCATCCAACCATTTTATGATTACTTTCTTCGCCACCTCTTGCGTGGAAGGATTTAACATTCTTTGATGCTCCACACTAGGTTTGTTCTCCTGCTCTAATTGTATCTTGTGCTCATAAATACAGGCAGGAATCCCTCGGGTATCCGCTATAGTCCAACCAATGGCCTGTCTGTGCTCCCTCAAGGTATCCAATAAGTGTTCAACCTGCACATCATTCGACAAAGAAGAAACAATTACGGGTAGAGTTTCATTAGAGCCAGGAAATTTATACCTCTAGTGCGGCCGCAGTGGCTTGAGCTCAAGTTGTGGCTGCTCGATTATTGAAGGCTTAGCAGGAGGAGTGACTCTATTCTTTAAGTCAAGAGAAAGCTTCTTCGGTGCATAAGTGTTGGACTCAAACCCTTCCAACGCATTCACCGATTCCACATATCCTTCCATGTCCTCACCATCAAAATTTACCAAAATAACTGCCAATGCCTCACCAACGCATTCCTCTTTCATCTTCACCTTGACTACATCCTTTACCTCATCAACAACATCAACGACTGAGATACTCTCGTATGCATGTGGAAATATCATACCCTTACTTGCTTGAAAGGTAATTTCTTCGTCATTAACCCAGAACTTAATCTCATTTCGTTCCGAGTCCATGAGTGCTCTCCCGATATCAAGGAATGGTCTCCCCAAGATGATAGGGATCTCTTTATCAACAACACAATCGAGAATAACAAAGTCGGTGGGGAGGAGAAACTTCCCCACTTTCACAAGTACATCATCAACTATTCCACCGGTCGCTTTATTGAACGGTCGGCCATTTGCAACCTCATACTTGTAGGCCTAGGCATTCCCAATTTTGCTTGCTGGTAGATATCAAAAGGTATTAAGTTGAGCTAGCACCATTATCAAAAAGGGCTTGTGCAAAGTCACGGAATCTGATAGTGCATCGAATGGTGAAGGCTCCCGGTCCTCTTTCTTTTGGACGGTAGTTGTTGTAATGATGGAACTAACCTGGTGAGTTATATTCACCACTTCATTCTTGATGGTTTTATTTTTAGTGATCAAGTCCTTCAAGTACTTAGCAAAATCCAGCATCTCTTGGAATGCTTCCACAAATGGAATGTTCACCAATAATTGCTTTAGGATGTCATAAAACTTCTCGAGTTTCCTATCATCAGCCCTTCTAGCTAGCCTTTGAGGGAAAGGAGGAGGGGGTCTAGGAATTGGTGCTAGAGTTTTTGGTGCCTCTATTACCTTTTCCTTAACCTCTTCATGGTTCACTTATTGAGTTCTCACCTTCTTCGGGGGTCTTTCAACTTCAACAACATTTGGCACCTCAATTTGTGCCTCGACTTCTTATTTAGAATCTTCCACTTCAACCACTTGTTCATTCTCTCCTTGAAGTAGTTTCCCACTTCGAGTTGTGATTGCCATACAATGAGAGGTTGGACCACTCCCACTACCTTTTGGGTTGGCAATTGTAGCACTTGGGAGCGTGCCTTTTTGCTTCAGATTTTGTTCTCTTGAGAGATCCCTCATTGGCATTTCAAACTTTTTAAATAGATGCGGTGTGAGAACCCACAATCTCGGTCATTTTCTTCATTGAAGTATCAGATCTCCCTTGATTTTGCAATACTCTTTGAATCGTGTTTTCCAACTTGGACTCACTCGAAGAACTTTCCTTCCAATGTGGAGAGTTAGAATATTGCCCCCTTGGTGGAATATATGGGTTTGAACTCCGATTTGAAAAATTATTGTTGTTGTTATTCCAATTTCCTTGATTTGAACTACCTTGGTCGTTTTGGCCACTGTTGGTTTCCTTGCCCTTGCGGGTTAGACCTCCATTGGTGTTGTTGTTCTGAACCATGGTAGGGTTGTCTTTGATATCCTCCTTGTGAATTGTTGACATAATTTGCTTCTTCGTATTCCTCATTTGACATGGGTTGCACATCTTCCACAACATTCACCTTTTTGTTTGGCTTTCAGTGAACATTTTCGTGAACACGTTGACATTGGTGGCAGGCCCGACAATTAATTGATCTCTTTCTTGCTTCTCCTTAATCATGTTGCTCAAGGGAGGAGTACCACATGTGATTCCACCCGTGGTGTCTTTCGAGTGCCAAGCTTGGTTATGTTCGGCCATCTTGTCGAGGAATTGTGTGACCCGTGCAAATGCTTTATCCATAAAGGATCCATCCACTGCATTTTTGGCTATGGGTTGTTCATAGGATCCAAGCCCATGTAAAACTTCTCCAAAAAAATATTACCGGGAAAGCCATGATTCGGTGACCTCACCAAATATAGCTTGAATCTATCCCATGCCTCATGTAGATGCTCTCCCGGTAATTGCTTGAAAAAGAAAATTTTGTCCTGAAGCTCGGACTTCTTGCTTTGTGGAAACCATTTTGCTAGGAAATCTCGTACAAGTTCGGGCCAAGTGTGGATGGAATTAGGAGGTAGATTTTGGATCTAGTGTCTGGCCTCTCCTGGTAGAGAGTATTTGAACACCCTCAACCTTAAGGCATCATCCAAGACATGATTCTGCTTGTGCATTGCACACATACCTAAAATATTTCCGAGATGTTGTGTTAGATCTTCGTCGGTGGAATTTTAGTGGAACCCCTCTGCCTTTAGCATTAGGATTAGATTGTGTTCCACTTTGAAGGTGGCAGCATCAACTCTTGGAGGGACAATGGAATTTATATCCTCAATATACTCATCTATATCCGCAAACACATTCTCTTTTTCCGGCTCGCCCATATTTACCTAATGACACCAAGAAAAGCAAGCAAATTGTGATGGAATAGAAGAAGACGTAAAGTAAAGCACACACTAGTTAGTAATTTCAAAACCTAATTCCCCGGCAGCGGCGCCAAAAGTTGATACGCTCAAATTACACCTAAATAAATGGTGTAAGGCGGTCGATGTCAAATATAATAACCCAGCTAGGTTGGGGTTGAATCCCACAGGGAATAGGTGTGAAAAGCTTACTTCAGTTGTGTCAAACTTGACTTAAGTCGTAATTCTACTCCGTTAGTTTAAAAAAGAGTGTTGTAATTGTGAATTATCAAGAAAACTATTTTGTTAAGAGAATGTGATTAATTTAATTAAGAAAACCAAGGTTGTGTCCCTATCAATGGAATGTAATGCTATCTGTGTTAATATGATATATTTCTAATGGAAGGTCCTTTTGATATGCAAATGGTTCCAAACTGACTACCCAATATTTTCTAATAATTAGGCAGTATTTCCTCTTTATGATTTTCCCAAATAAAAATGAGTTACAATTAAGAACAACCAATTTATGCCAGGTAGAATCCACTTATCCCTAAGCGATTCTATTAAACAAGGTTTAAAGCCTTGAGTTCTTGCAATTCAATTCAACCAAACCCTAACCCACTTTTCCAAGTAAAGATAGAGTAATATGGCACTAGTCAATGTTTGCAACCATTAACAATAAATGAAGCATGAGAAATGAACATATACCAACCAACCATTATATATATATATTGAATGGTAAACACCCATTAACATTATACACATTTAGGGTCCACAACCCTAGTGTTTAAAGGTAGCTACTCATACTAGAATCCAAGAACAAAGCAATAAATAAAGTCATAAAGCTTACAAAGTAGACTAGATTCTCTCTTCAAAAGCTTCCAAAATAATGGTATATTCAATGCTCTAAGTGTAGCCTTTTTTTCAGACAAGATGGTCCAAAAAAAAACCCTAATCATTCTATTTATAATGGTCTAAAAGTCGTGGTCCAAAAGTGAAAAAATGACCATGCAGATCAAGTCTGCGACCGCAGAATGGGTCGCAGAACGCTTTCGCAGTCCGCACATCTTCATTTTCACCGCAGAATTGATCACAAAGTTTTCCAGTTTTCCATTGCATTTTGGTTATGCGGTCCGCATATTGGTTTCGCGACCGCATAACGTACCACAAAGTTATCTTCGCTGGAACTCCTTTTGCATTTGTGCGATTACTTTGCGGTCCGCACAAGAGTTATGCGACCGCACAATGGATCGCAGACTTGACTCTCAGAAATTGCGATAATCTACTTCATTCTGCGATGGGTTTGCGGTCTGCACTTCACTTTTGCGGTCGCAGACCTGCCGCATTTCTGCCTTTCCATTGATTTTTGTCATCTTTTTCATGTTCTTGGCTCTTCAAGTCTGGTTTCCGGCAAAACAACAAAACTACATAAGAAATGACTTATAATACTTTAAATGATGAGCTAAAGTCTATGCAATTTGTATCAAAAGTGTCGCATTTCTATGTCACATCAATATGCAAGGTGACGAGCATATATGCCTAGCTAGGTTAAGATCGTACCCGATTGTGTTGACTTGAGGTATACCTTGTTTGTATTATGTGAAGTTGTTATCCATGTTTTAATTACTTTTGTGACTACGTAATAATTCATAATTTTTACTTAGGATCATGTTTAAAGTTATGAATTATTGAATTGGGCAAAAAGGATTTTTTTGCCATGTTGATCATTATTGTTAATCCGTAGTCATACAGTTGTCTTGATTGCTCTATGACTTCGTGGTTGCTTAATTAACTCATGTTAAATAATATGAGTTAACTTGGGCATGCTTAAATAACTTATTGAACCGTTGTGATAAACTGAATTACTTGATTAGACATAGCCATCTTTTATCCATATGAGCTTTTATCCGCATTTTTTATTGTAATGTTCGGTGCTTCTTTATTATACTGTTTCGTACACATATACATGAGCATATATTTAGTTATGGTGGAAAGTTGAGGATTTGGCACTACCGACACTATGAGCGGATATTGAATATTGGTTGTTAATAACTAATTGTAAAATGATCAAATGCTTGGATATGGACCCGTCCCTCTGGAGTACGGTGACTACCCGTGTTAGTTTGGGCCAAGTGTGCATAGACACCCGATATTTTGTTGCTTGTTTGAACACATGGCATGTGTCAGGTACATAGATTTGTGCTGTGAGGTGTTGAGAAAGGATCTTGAGCATGCATACATATATATAAAGACTCATGCAGCAGTTTTATATGAATTTTGTTGACATATATCATGTCTTGATGTCAGGATTTAGGTGTTGACATCTTATTGATCTCCCTTATCTGTAAAGTATGCCAAAATTCGTATGAACTGTGTCTTGAGATTTTACACTCATTTTTTCATACCATGCTTTATTCCGTATATTATTTATGCTTTTATCTGATTATTGGACTGTTAGTGAGTGTTGACGTCGAACCCTTGTTACTTTTTCTTTAAGGCTAGACTTTATACTTATAGGGTATTGAGGTTTTTATACTCATACTACACTTCTGCACATTTTGTGCATGTTCCGAGGTTGGTGTTAGTGGTGTTCACCCAATTGAGTAGGAGATCCAATAGAGACTTCATGATGAATTGCTTTACTTGATCAGATCCACAACACATGGAGTCCCCCTCTCCACTTATCTATTCTGTCTATCTCTTTTTACTTTTTATAGACATTATGGTTCAGTTGACTCTCGTTATCCTTCTTAGATGCTGTTATAGTTGCGACACAAGGTTTTGAGAATTGTAGATAGTTGTGATCATGTTTAAACTTGTCTCAGATGTTTATACTTATGATATTGGTTTTGAGACTATTTTCGTTTTCTTATTATATTATGATTCTGTTAAAGATTTGGATAATCTGCTTTAATTATTAGTGACTGAGTGTTGGCTTGCCTAGCAAGCGGTTTAGGCACCATCACGACCTTTCAAGGGATTTTGGATCGTGATAAGTTGGTATCAGAGCTCTAGGTTCTAAGTGTCTCACAAATCGTAGGCAGGCCTAGTAGAGACTTGTTGATCGGTATAGAGACGTGAGTATCTATTTTTGAGAGGCTTTAGGACACTTTCCCATTCTTGATTCTCATTGTATGTTGATTATTGTCCGGGTCTAAATCTTATTGTTATATTATCTCATAGATTATGAGGACGTGCGCATTAGTAGCGGCATCGGGCACCGGGCACCTGGTATCGGGCACCAGGCATCAGAGAGGTAGCACCACCAGCCATAGCTGGGAAAGGGAGGGCTGGGTAAGGTCGGGATAGGGCCAAGGCTCCAGCTATGGGATGCACTATCATAGCTAGGAGTGGAGCATCCATCTGGGCCATGCCAGGCAGTTGAAGCAGACCCACTTGCGAAACAGGCGGAGGATCAGATTACAAATGAGCATGTTGAGGCTCTAGTGCCTACTTAGCATCCAGAGGGTTTCGTTGTTACACTAGTATTTTAGTAGGCCATGGCTAAGATGGTCAGATTTATTGATGCCTTGACCTAGGCTAGAGTGGTTCCGGTCACCCTATCTATATCTTAGGCTGGGGGGGAGGGGAGCACAGACCCCTTTCACTCATACTTCGGAGCAGCCTATTGCAGTAGCTACGCCTAAGATTATGCTTGCCATGTCTATTGAGGAGCAGAATAGGCTAGAGAGGTTTCAGAGGTTACCTCCTCCTCATTTGGATGGTAATGCTTCAAAGGATGCATAGGATTTTCTAGATCAATGTCATCAGATGCTTCGCAATTTGGGTCTGGTAGAGTACAATAGGGTAGACTTCTCTACATTTCAACTAAGGGGAACTGCCAAGAGATGGTGGCAGACTTATGAGTCAGGCAGGTCAGTTGGTTCATCCTGTCTCACTTGAGCTCAGTTTTCACATTTGTTTCTTGAGAGGTATCTCCCACTACTATCCATCAGGCCATAAAGATAGCTTGGAGGAAAAATGCATTCGGAGCTAGGGGAGGAGGCCATGGTTAGATACAAGAGGCCTCGTCGTTCTGGTGGTTTTAGTGGCACCTCATCTGGAGGTAGAGGTCAGTTTAGTAGAGGCCATCTTGGTAGACCAACTAATTTTACACATCATGGAGCCCGTGGTGCAGTGGCTCGAATATCTATTAGCATCCCAATTCCATCATCTTTCAGTGCTCTCCCAATGAGTTTATATTGCACTCTATCTATTTAGGGTTCCCCAGTGGGTCTTCGGGTCCTCAGGGGTAGTATTAGTCTTAGCAACCTTTAGCAAGGGTTTTTTTTATGAATGTGGAGAGTTTGGCTACGTGAGGAAGTGGCACTTGTTAGCGGATGCCTTGTTTAGGAAGACAAAGAGTATGGGGAGTTATGAATTTATTCCAGCTGTTGACTATGGATGTTCTGGCTTTGTGTAACGACCCGACCTGTCGTTTTGTGTATCTGAGCCCCGTTCTCCTATTTGATGCTTCCCGTATGCTTGTTTGCTGTCATGGGACTTAATTTGCTGGTTGGGTTGGTTTCGAGAAGGTTTTGGAATGAATTGGAACACTTAGTTACACGGTTGGAGGCTTAAGTTATGAGAGTTGACCAAGGTTTGACTTTCCAGTAAGGAACCTCAAATTGGTGTTCTGATGGATCCATAGGTTCATATAGTGATTTTAGACGGACATATTTTCATAATTGGATTTGGAGGTTCTTAGGATGTTTTGGCTCTAATGGTCAAATGTTAGAAAATTGAAGGTTTGGAAGGTGCATAGGTTTTACCCGGCAGTTGACTTTGATGATATCGGGTTCAGATTCTTATTCCGAGACTTGGAATAGGTTCATGATGTCATTTGGGATTTGTGTGCAAAGTTTTGTTGAATTCTGAGTTATTTCGATGGGAATCAAACACTTTGTTGGAGGTTTAGAAGCATACTAACTTAAGAGAAGTTCAATTTGTGGTTTGATCGTCGATTCATAGATGTGATGATATTACATGTGCTTGAAGGATTTGGATGCATCTGGATAGTGTTTATGGACTTGTTGGTATGATTAGACAGGGTCCTAGGAGGCTTGAGGGGGTTTCAGACCACTCGGAGCTTGGTTGAGATTGTAAATTTTCTGTTGTTGTCTGGTGAGCTTCGCGATCGGGGAGCAGGTCTCACGATTAAGAGACTTATTTGGGCAGCATATTTTTGTACGCAAAAGCACGTCGTAATTCAATTGATGTAAGCTCAGGAATGAGATCCTCTTTGAAAGTATATAAAGTAATTTAATGATGTTACATCCCGTATTCCATTCGACACATACACGACTAGGTTGAGGAATGCACTTAAGCATGAGAAAGGAGATTTTGGACAAATAAAAATGAGTTGAGTGCTTACTCGACATGTCTGCTTCACCAATTAGAGCATCATGTGACACACTCTAATGAAACAAGTAGGCGTGTCACCTACTTGCTAAAACGAGAGGCCCAAATTAAGGGTTGTTTGTGGCCCAAATAAAGGTTAAAGAGAGGGCCATTGGTGCAGTAGTTTGGTCTACCATAAGGGATTATTGAAGCCATCATCTGACCATTTTCACCCATCTTCATCCAAAATAAAGTTCAACAACATCCTAACTTTCTTTCCCAAGCCAAACAACCACCCTTCTTTCTACTAGGGTTCTAAGTGGAAAGGGATTCAACTTTCATTCCTCCCCATCATATGAGATGATTTTCATGTGTTTTATCTTCTCTCCTAAGATCTCAAATGTTTCTACACCAAATAGCCCAAGACAAGCCCTCTCTTCCTAGGTTAGACCACCTACTATTGATTAAAAGTGTTGTTGAAGTGGAGGAGATCACTTGTTTGATGTTGTTGCTAAGTTGTGAGAATTCTCAAGTTAAAGGAGACTTTTTCTAGGGTTTCTTATTGATGCATGAGGTAAGGAATCTTCTCTTCTTCATGTGTTTGAGCTTATTGGAGTCTTAGCTATCTTGCAACAATATGAACTTGTAAAGAAATGGCCTGAAATGAGTTCTAAGTTACTACAATTTATTGTGTATTTGTGGCTGAAAACTAATAGGAACAACTTGAGTAAGTTGTGATTGTTACTATTGAAGTGTATTCAAGTTCTAGCTAAGTTATATGGATGGAAAAGTGCAAGTTAGAACTTGGTTGGTGGGTGAGATGTTGTGGACAGTTTTGGTGACGTATTACAATGTATATAAGGTTAGATATTGATTTATATATGTTTGTTGACATTCTGGACATGTTGGTTTTGATGTTTGATTTGAGGAAAGTGAAAAGAATAAGGGGAGGTGCTGTCCAGAATTTCATAGATGAGCTAGTCGCTCATTTGTGTTAAGTTCTAGCTTCCATGACCTTGACAATGGTCCCTTATTGTTTGTTGTAGATTGAAGTACTAATGGGCTGAAACGTCATCGTGTGGTTAAGTAAATGACAAAGGTATCAACCAGGGGAGAATGATGTAGAAGAAGAATCTGTGTTAAATTTTATTAATTTTGGCCAAGATCACGTTTTAGAGCTCAAGTCCAAACATATGGACTTATTTTAAAGAAGCGCAAGAAGTCCAAGAAGCTCAATATTGATTTCAAGAAGCCAAGATTCTTTCCTTCTTAAAATTGGATTTATTTTATTCCTTTTAGAATAAGGATTTTCCTTTTAGTAGGATTCTAGTTTCTTTTCCTTGTAGAATAGGGATTTTACTTTTCTTCTCTTTAGTAATTTTATTTCCTTATTAGAATAGGAATTGTAGTCATCAAAAGAAGAGATCTAGGCCTATATAAAGGGTTTTCTTACCTTGTAGAATGAAGAATTCACGTTTTTGAGGTTTTCCTAGTTTTACAATAGAGTCTTTTTCTCTATTTTGTCTTCTTTATCCTTGTGTTTGGCTCCAAGCAAGGTGGTGATAGTCTTTATCTTGTTTCAATTGCGTGTGGTGTTTCTTTATCACGTTAATTGATTCCAAGTGTGATTTTAGGAACTTTACACGTTTTTTGATCTAAATTCGTTCTTTTGATATCATAGAATTATAACTATCATTGAACTGGTGCAGTATCATTATTTACTTGTTTTGAACGAGTAAATAGTCTTTCATATAGTTTAGATCGTCATCTTTCACCTCATTTTCGAATCATCATATTCCAAGTCCTAAGACTTGAGATACACTATTTCTTGAAATCAGCCCACAGCATACGCTTTCATTTCATGATCTTGATGCTGGTCGGTTGGTTCTTTGTTAACTCAAAGAATCACATCACTATCCCTTTGTCCTTTTGGTATGATCTATATGATACAAATGAAATGAGCAAACCCGCAACTTTCACAAATGACTCTATTCTTAGATGTACTAATGGTTCCTATGTTCTTGCTTCCCCATGTGTCCTATTATTATATCATCTGTTCATGGGTCTCAGAAAATATGTAGTTGATAAAGTTTATTTCATGATATTAACCAAAGACATTTTGATTTTTTACATTCCGAGAGATGTTATTGACTTCCTTATGAGTTTCATTCATTTATACATGTACTTTGAACCATGACCAGATGGCGTTATATAAGCATATATTATATGTATATGGGGTATGGGGAAAGGTTACTGCATTATATACGCACCACCACCTGATCAGCTGGTATACGTTGATGATTTCGCCCACTGAGGCCCAGATAATATGATGGGATGCCCTCGGAGGCTTGATGATGTTATGTATGCATATACCTATGCATGATATGACATTTATATGCACATGCATGACATTATAAATGTTTCATGATTAACTGATCTATTCAGACTTACAGGTTAAGTCCTTTACTCCATGTTTCTTTCAAGTTTTTTATATACTGATTTTCATGCCTTACATATTTAGTGCACTATTCATATTGATTCCCCCATTGCATGGGGGCCTGCTTTTCATGCCCGCATGTACAGGTAGATAAGCTGACGGTCTTCCTTCTTTGTCCTTGATCAGCGAGAGTTAGTGTGCTCCATTTGATCCGGAGCTGCTATTGGGTTTTGGTATGATATTTTTGTATACATATATGGGTACCTCGGGGCCCAGTCCCGTCCTTTATATAGTTGTACACTCTATTAGAGGTCTTTGGACAATCATGAATAATTGGATAGTATATGGCCTTGTCGGCTTCTATTTTTTATATATTGTTATCCATAGTAGCCTCGTTGGCTCGCACTACCGTATTCCGCATGTATATGTATATATGTCTTTTTGGCATATTTCCCCATGTATGTTATTCACATGATTCAGCCGTATATTGATAGATGTTAAGCATGACCCACCCTTATTTCATATTTATATCTTAGATGTATGCTTAAGAGTGTTCGACAAGTAGGGCTCGGGCACTCGTCATGGCCCATAAATTTGGGTCAGAAGTGGTATCAGAGCAGTTCTGTCCTAGGGTTGTCTAGAGACCATGTCTAGTAGAGTCTTGTTTATGAGTGTGTTGTGCACCATACTTATAAACAGGAGGCTGCAGGACATATAGGAGGTTATACTCCCTTCTTATCTTAGATCGTACGATATAAGGATTTATTTTCCTAATGATATGTTATGTTTTAATCTATGCCTAAGAAGGCTACAACTGCCCTAAAGAGCAAGTCAAAGTGTGTGGCTAATGAAACTACGAGTCGAGCGCCACGAGTTACCGGGCTTGGGGAGAGTCTCACGGTTTGAATCCATCTTAGACTTGACATACTTCAACCTCTCCAGAGGAGCTCCGAGGGGCACCAGCTCCAACGCTCGCCCTAGTGCCCTCAGCTCCTCAACCAGATGCACCGGGTCAGAACATGAGAGATGCTATTCAGCTATTGACTCGATTAGTTTCCGCACAGGCTCGACGCTAGGAGGCAGGTATTGGTCATGCAAATAGGGCCATTAGTGCTAGGGTTTGGGATTTCATTTATTTGGACCCTCCGATATTCGCAGGACCAGATCCAAACGAGGACACTCAGGTATTCAGAGGACTTTGAGTGTAATGAAGACCTCTAAGACTGAGTCAGTTGAGCTAGCATCCTATTCGTGTCATGCCCCAACCTTGGGAAGCGTGACCGGTGCTCAATTGAACTAAACCAGTCGAGCCAACCTACGTTACAACAAACTCTCATCATTATTCATGCATGATTTACCATAACATAATTAGATCTTAAATTTTAAATTAAATACATTTGGCTCAATGGCCTAATATTCTTCTCATGATGGATACATAACTTTATAAATATTTGTAAATAATGTGAACATAAATACATGACAAAACTCAAAACTTAAGTACATGACCCACAGTAAATAGAGCTTCTATGACAATAGATACCTAAGTACATAAAACGAACTAGACTCAAATACCCACAAGAACTGTAGCGGGCTCACCATAAACTGAGTAGTGAGGAAGATCCCTATCAAAGATCCACATCATCCAGTAGAAGTATACCTGCACCCATTAAAAGATGCAGCGCCCCCGGCAAAAGTGACGTGACTAAATGTGGAATAGTACTCGTATATAAGGCAGACAGAACAACATATGAAAATACGGTAACTCAAATAAGATGCAAATGAAGTACATCAAGAAACTATTAAACGACCCATAGAATCACATGTCAAGTCTTATTATAATTACATCATTCTGAACTTCTTTTGGGATCAAGTGATCCATATGAACTATGCATGGGATACAAAATATAATGTAAATGTAACAACATGTACAAACAAGGGCAATGAAAGTGGCATCTATTATTCGTACTAGCTATATGTCTCACCAGACCGTCCATAGCCCTTTCTTACTATACACCTATGCATTTCACAAACCGTCCATAGGGTTCACCCATACTATACACCTATCCATTTCATAGACCATCCATAGGGTTCACCCATACTATCCACCTATGCGTTTCATAGACTGTACATAGGGTTCATAACACATCATTATGCACATTACCATATATAAACTCAAAGTGACATGATTATCATTGCATTTATGGTCGTAAGTTCCCGGATCATTGGAATACTTCATGTTCATGCTCATCATGGAGAAACATAGCTCATTACATTAGCACATGTATGGTAGATAAATGAGTAGATTTTAGTGGAACATGGACCAAATTCTTTTTCCATAAGGTTCAGCATTATCTAGCATAGGACATCTCTCTTTCATCTCGTTATATACTCGCTTGTCATCTTAAGGCCATTAGCTAAGTTCATGATTCTTGTGGACTTAACATCGAAGTCATTTACATTTATTATTTTAGAAGCATACATACAATGATTGAAACCACTGGAGTATACAATTCCTCAAAAATCTTGTTTTGGCAAGTGGCCACGTTTCATGTTCATACAATCACTTCCTTTTACTCGCCATGGGTAGCCATAGAACATTAAGAACATTTAAAACATTTAGGAACACCATAAATCTACTCATGAGGATGTAAAGCTCATGACACATTAGAAACATTTACAATGAAGCTATACCCATTTCATTTGAAACATAAATTGGAGTCGTAGACATTCTTAAGTCAACCTCATGTGAAGTATCTTTGTAGGAGTGAATAAGGATAGAAATTGAAACAAGACATGAGTATGTTGGAATACGATAAATCATGTGTTCGAGGCAATCTAACATGATAAGAATTGGTACTTTGAGCAACCCTACTTGGAGTTCACAGTGGGAGCATGGAATCCGATTCTACGGAGAGAATTTAGCCAACATACCTTGCCTGAGCTTTCCGTAGATTGGTAAAACATCCCACACTCCTAGAAACCTCAATCTATAGAAACATAACCAAATTTAACCATAGTTCAGAAGGTGTTCTTAGATTTATCCGATTATGACATTTCATCAAACACCTAATATGAAAATCGATTACAAGGTCCCATAATAGAAATTCCTCTACCCTCACCATGAATTTTCAAGCATCCAATCTATATACAGTATCCTTACAACATCCATCAAACATCATTAGTCACATGCATGCCCAACCATTTGCTTCAAGCCCACCAAAATCACATTTCCTAGTCTTCACATACTCCCAAATTCGAGATGAGGGCTTATGGCTTCCGGTCACCATCCCACAATCCCCACCATGATAACATACTACCCAAACTCATTATAAAACATTGCATTAAAGCTAGGGATGAAGTCTTACCTTGTAAGTAGAAGGTCTTGTGAGTTTCCCATTTGAATTCCCAAGGTTTGAGCACGAATTGGAGAGTATAATTTGATAGAGCTTCTCCCTCTCCCTCTAAATTGATATCTCACTCTAAAACATCAAGTTATATCTTGTAAAATGACCCCCTAAGGCCTTAAATAAAAATAGGGTCAAATAATAAAATTTCATAAAATAAACCCTGAAGTCAATTACGTGGTGCAATTCTGTGGTAGCAGAACAGATATATGTCCATTAGAATAGCCACAAAATGGTATGTCAATTCCACGATGCAATTTCATGGTAGCAAAACGGTTATGCGGCCAGCAGAATGGCCACAAAATGGTTTTTAATTTAAGTTGCTTCTAATTCATTCCGTGGTGATTCCATGGTCAGCGGAACAGATCTGCTATAGGATAATGGACCACAAAATTGTCTTTTTCTGCATATTTGTTGTGGCACACTAGCTTACATTCTCACCATAAAAACTTAAATTCTTGCTAAACTTTCATAGGGCCTTACACTTCGGGATGTTGCAGTTAATTGGTACGAATCTTGGGAGTTTTCCAGAGGTGAGGATGCCTCTCCAGCTGTATGACAGGAGTTCACATAGGCTTTTCTTTGTCATTATTTGCCAGCAGAGCTTAAACAGGCCAGAGTTGATAGGTTCTTGACCCTTCAGTAGGGTAATATGAGTGTCTGGGAGTGCAATCTTCAGAATGATTCTTTGGCTAGGTATGCTCCAACTATTGTAGCTATGATGGAGGACGGGTTCACTAGTTTGTGATGGGGTTAGAGCCACACTTTCTTAATGACTATATGTCAGTCTCACTTTATCCAAATATGGATATTTCCTGTATTCAGGAATACGCTCAGGGTGTAGAGGAGCGTAAGCAAAAGTAGAGGGCCGATTGCGAGCATGATAGGGGCCAGAGTAAGAGAGCGAGATCTTTAGGTCATTATGGTGAGTTTCAAGGTGGTTAGAGATAGCAATACCTGAGGTATCCAGCCCAACCGTCGGCTAGTGCACCCCCTCAGTTTGCCGGTAGGAGATTTGATCATTCCATATATTTAGGGCCAGTCGGAGTTCTAGGGCCTCTAGTTCTCAGTATAGGGGAGAGTCAGGTTGGATGAGGCTGCCTTTGGCACGATGTGCTCAGTGTGGGGTTGAGTGTCTGTTATACTCGTGGTTATCCAGGCCATGTTATGAGAGACTGAATGACGAGTGGTGGTGCAGGTATAATTCAACCAACGTGATCTGTAGCTGGTTTGTATCATCAGTACGCCCCATAGGCAAGGTTCATAGGCCCCAGTCGGTCGTGGTAGAGGAAGAGGTGGAATATCTAGCTCTAACATTCCTCAAAATCGCATATAGGGTCGACAAGATCAGGAGTCATCACCTGATGTTGTTACAGGTATATTATTAGTCTCCTCCTATGATGTATATGCATTAGGTAACCCAAGTTCCACCTTATCGTTTGTCACTCCATTGGTTGCTAGTAAGTTCGAGATAGAACCTGAGTTTATTAAACCTTTTGAGGTGTCTACACTTGTTGGGGATCCAGTGATAGCTACACTGGCATATAGAGATTATATAGTAGTAGTTAATAGTCGTTCAACTGCAGCAGACCTGATTGAGTTAGATATGGTAGAATTTGATGTTATAATGGGTATGGATTGGTTGGCTTCTTGTTACGCTAACTGTCACGGTCCAAACCTAGGGAGGCGTGGCCGGCACCCAGTGCCATATTTGATCTGAGCAAACCACTCTATAACTGTGAACTCTAGACGGGTAACCCTCAACTTAGGCCGCTGAGGCCATATTCTAAATCATCTCAAAATATCGTCTCTCTCATCTAAGGGGTAAACTTACCCAAAAGCTCATTATATATATATATATATATATATATATATATATACACACACACACACACACACACACACACAACTGTGCAGGCTGATGAGGCCACCATGAACATCTATTGAAATACAAAATATACAGGACTCGTCTACAAGCCTCCACCTCTAGCGATAGCTGAATTGTATCGTGGTCAGGATATGGCCTCGACCTACCCATCAAACCTGTATATATAAAATGGACTCCAAGGTCTAGACCTGGTAACTCCGAGGAAGTGAAGCTTACCAAACGAGCTGATGTTTGACTTTGTCTACTGGGAAGGTCTATCCAGGTGTCTATCAGGACCTGCAGGCATGAAATGCAACGTCCCCAGCAAAATGGACATCAATATGAAATAATGTACCGAGTATGTAAGGCAGCAAAATAACTAAAAGCTAAAACTGAACTGATAATATAATAATTGAAAGTAACTAGAAGTTAAAGATGATGTGAAGATATGCGTACCTGCTGATACTAACTCAACCCTCTCAATATAGCAAGTAAAATATCTGTCCACCCCTATAAGGCTCGGTACGTATAACTGCTCTACCGTAGTAGGCTCGCTCATAGGCGCTCGACGATACTAGGCTCTGTATCTCGGCCATTCTGGGCTCGCTCATTGGCGCTCGACCATAGTAGGCTCTGTATATAACTTACCATCTGATCAGAAGTTGCCCAATTGGGGCTTGCCCACTTATTATAGCTCGGTGGTGGTGAAAATACTGTAATACTATAGATATACACACCCTCTACTCTCTTGACTGAAAGAAGATAATACTTAACTAAATAGAAATTCCCAATAAGGGAGAATACTATAACTTATGAGACTAGGATAATGCTAATAAGTTCATGAATACGAACTTCTTTTTATGTCTCCTTATCAAACATATGTAGTTACGAGATCATGCCAAAATGAAGGAAATGTTTAGCCTTAACATACCTTATCACAATATGTCCAATAACCACGTTAAACGCATCTTGTTGCACCTTAATCTACAACAACGGTAACAATACTATCATCAAGTTATGGAAGGTACGACTATTGCACAACGAATGTCAAGCTTATTTTATAATAGAAGGGGCAGCATCTCCTCTATAATCTTTACTTCTTCCCAATTCAAGATAAAACCAACAACAACAAGAACAAAAAATTAACAACATATATACATTAATTTCAAACTTTATATACATCACAAAATGCAACAAAACAGCCCAACACATCCCAATCTCTTCAGACACAAAACGACTACCGTAGTAGTGTCAAACAACCCGAAAATGTTATGACGAATGACCAGCCCACCACCCTGAATTTATGTGGTGTTTCTACACACCCTTTCTCTTCCAAAACTACCTAAATCATTAGAAAAATGCACAATCCAATAGCAACACAAAACAGCCCACAAAACAGGTGACTACAAGTTGAAGCTCGAACTCACAGCTTCTGATCACCGTCCCGTGAGTTCTTACAATTATAGAATGACATTCCATACATTTCCAGCAGAAAAAAATGGATGAAAGAGACCAGTATACTTACCTTATTTGTTGAACATCTCAGCTCCTATCTTGGTTCTTCAAACCCTAGGTTTTCTTCCTACTAGAACTTGAAAAGAAGAGAAAATCAATTAGAGTTTGGGTTAAAGTTTTTGGAGGATTTTTGCAGGGGCTTATGCCTAGTTTTTGTGCCCTATTATCAGCGTGATATATGAAGGAAATAGGCCCTTAAACGGCCTCTTTCACGGAGCCGTACTGGCCCCTTTTTGGACATATGTAGTCCTCTCATTTAAGCAAGTAGGTGACACACCTGCTTGTCACCTAGCAGTCTGTGCAGTCTCGCAAAAATGCATATATTTCTCTACCTATATCGTATTCACAAACAGTTTAATGAGTTAGAAAATAGACTCATAGATCTTTAATTTTACGGGTGGATCACCCTGTAACTCTATGTATATTTTGAGAAAATCGTAGCTACATTTGACCTAATGTTCATCACATTTATGAATGTAACTTGTGATGACCTTTGCCAACTTTTGTTCCCCAACTCGCTTGACTTCAAAACATAACACACAACTATGATAAGACTAAAATAACTCATAAAATAACCTCCTTATAATTTTAAGAACCCTAGTCTCACCCAAAAAGTACATGTTTTAACATTCCCAACTTGTCGACTTTCGACGAAACTTATTTTCATCAATTTGTTTAGCTTCTAATCCTTCCAACCCTCTTGGTACATGGCATTCGTGATCTTAAATATTTATAACCTCCACGGTAACATGATTAACTTACTTTATAAACTTTTCGATGATCTCATTTATGAGTTTACATCAACCGACTTACGACGTACTCGTACGTACGAAAACACAGGGTGTAAAATCATTCCGCTCTTTGGAACATTTGTCCTCGAATGTTGACTGATGCACATATCAGTCTCATAACCTATAGCTCATACAAATACTTTACTGCTGTCCTTTCCATCTAGGCAACTATTCTGTAAATAAATCCAAATGCTAGGGTATTCCCCCTTTTAGGCCTCTCTCTCTCACACCACGACTTGTGGTCGGAATTCATCCAATCTTGTAACTATTGCTACCTTAGGTCATGCAACCTGTATGATTCTATCCGTGTTTGTGCACCTATGTGACTCTTATCTTCTTTGTGCTCCAACTTTTAGCCAATCTCTAGGCTTTTTTGTGAACATATACAGAACTATGACAAGCTGTCCCTCTAGGCAGGTGTACTGAAGTTCTTCACTCGGTCCTTGTCGAACTTACGACTATTGCTATATCTTGTTTCATAGCCTCGGTTAGCTATGCATATGGCTTTACTATATCTAGGTAGCTTATACTATACTGTAACACTTACTTCAGTTTATTATTATCAAGGTTTGCCACCCAACTCCAGGTTACTCTCTCGCTGCTTCTCCTATATGTATAAATCTGAGTCCCTTAATGCTTCCTTATTACTGTTCATCTTAAGAATAATAGCCTAATCTCATCTCATACTTTGGAACTTTTATCCATCAATTGTTGAATCTCCTCAGTGTTGATCTATAATCTACCACTTATAACGTGAAACATCTTATGTAATATATTGTCACTAGGGATCACGTCTCAATGGGGAACATCTGGAGTTATTTGCCTGATTCACTTAGGTAAAATACTATACTTCAATAACCATATTTCATAGCATCCCAACAAGATTCACTTTATGGGGGTATTTTAATCCTGTACAATCCATGAAATCCCTTGTCATGCCCCGACCTCGGGAGTGCGACCGACACTCAATCGAGATATCTCGATCGAGCAAGCCTGCACAATGTCGTCTACCCAATTATCTCACGATTAAAGAGAATATACGTTTCATTAATTAAACCATAAGAGATCATAAGAATAACACCAGTTCATTTCCATTAGATATGTCACTAACAAATCTTCAAAACAGTGCACTACAGATTCGTGGTTGAAGTGGTACATATGATACATTTACAACACTTTCAGTTTAACTTTCCCAAAACTAAATACAACCCACACTACGTCAATGGAGCCTATAACAGAAAGAAAAGAGTGCTACGACAGTGCCGGAAACAAGGCCCCAGCTATACCTCAAAATACTATGTATAAGGGACAAGAGATACAGGACCAAGAAATAAAGTGAGGCTTACCGAGTCAGCTGAGGAGAAGGTGTGCTGCTATCGAGGATCAACAACACCTGCTATGGAATCACTTGCATCCATTAAAGATGCAGCGCCCCCGGCAAAAGGGACGTTAGTACATATGGAATAGTACTATTATGTAAAACTAAACACCATCTCAATAGAACGAGTAAAAGTAAATGGAGAAGGAAACATGAAATCAATAAGAGACATAAATATTAACTAGGTGTCAAATTAGGGGAAAGGTAAATTTCAAGTAAGTTCGATATTCTTAAGCTGGGAGATGTTTAGCACCGATACACCACCGTGTTTTTATCACGGGGTCCGATCTCAGCCCGATCGGCTAAGCCGTCTCACCCCCAAGACATCCACTCACAATACCACCATGTACGCGGCATGACGTCCGATCTCAGCCTAATCGGCTAAGCCGTCTCACCGCAATGCCCTGTGGGTTGACATCACATCACATGTTGCTAGCAATAATCTCATCCCATTCAAGGGGAAACATCTCAACACATCATTCTCATCCCATATAAGGGGAAACAACTGCAACACATTAACACGGGGATTTACCCCTCACTCACTCCTACAACGGCACGTGTAGTTTCAGGGTTAGGTTATTTTTACCTACCCTTCCTCAGTGACTAAAAAATACTCCGAAAGCATTTATTATTTCAAGGGATTTACCACACATTTCATAATTTACATATCATTCATTTCATTGCCACCAATGGCCATAACACAATATCATTCTTGGTACGCTGGCTATATTTCATATTTTATGCTCGTCTCTTCCACTTCCAAGCATCATCACGGATCATCAACAACAAAGAATTTCTATTCAAGACTTTAAGTCCATATGTGAGCAACTAAGAATGTTAAGCACATTGGGATTCCTTACACAATTTGGCATCATAGCTTTTATTTGAACCACGACTTGAAATTATAACATTTATATATGAAACCCATATTTTGAACAGATTTTCAATAATATTATAATATTACAAGAACATTTGGAATACCTATTGAACATATATCCTTTGACGCAAGGCTTATTCTGAATAATCACTTTATAATGAACAACTCGGGACTTAAAAGGACATCATGGGGTTCGATTCTATAAGAGGTATTTAGCTAACATACCTTGCCTTGAGCTTCCTTAAATTACTACAATGTTCCGAAAATCTTAGCCACTTCGACAAGCCTCTAGCGATAGCTGAACTATATCATGGTCGGGACAGGGCCTCGATCTACCTATCAAACCTGTATATATAAAATGGACTCCAAGGTCTAGACCTGGTAACTCCGAGCAAGTGGAGCTTACCAACCGAGATGATGTTTGACTTTGTCTACTGGGAAGGTTTATCCAGCTATCCATCAAGACCTGCAGGCATGAAATGTTGTGTCCCCAACAAAAAGGATGTCAATACGAAATAATGTACTGAGTATGTAAGGCAACAGAATAACTGAAAGCTGAAACTGAACTGATAATATAATAACTAAAAGTAACTGACAGTCAAAGATGATTTGAAAATATGCTTACCTACTAATATTGACTCAACTCTCTCAATATAGTAAGTAAAATAGTTGTTCGGCCCTATAAGGCTCGGTACGTATAACTGCTCTACTGTAGCAGGCCCGCTCATAGGCGCTCATTGATACTAGGCTCTGTATCTCTGCCATTTTGGGCTCTCTAATAGGCGCTCGGCCATAGTAGGCTTGGTATATAACTTACCATCTGATCTGAGGTTGCCCAATAGGGGCCTGCCCACCGATTATATCTCGGTGGTGGTGAAAATTCTTTAATACTGTACATATATAGACCCTCTACTCTCTTTATTTAAAGAAGGTAATGCTTAACTAAACATAAAGTCCTAATAAGGGAGAATACTATAACTTATGAGACTAGGATAATGTTAATAAATTCAGGAATATGAACTTCTCTTTATGTCTCCTTATCAAATACATGTAGTTACGAGATCATGCAAAAATGAAGGAAAGGTTTAGCCTTAACATACCTTATCACAATCTGTCCAATAACCACATTAAACGCGTCTCGTTGCACCTTGATCTACAAAAATGATAGCAATACTATCATCAAGTTATGGAAGGTACGACTATCGCACAACAAACGATAAGCATATTTTATAATAAAATAGGCAGCATCTCCCCTATAATCTTTACTTCCTCCCAATTCGACATAACACCAATAACAACAAGAATACAACAATAAAAAGTATATAAATTATTTTCCAAAACCTTATTTACATCACAAAATACAACAAAATAGCCCAAACACGCCTCAATCTCTTCATACACAAAACGACCACCGTAGTAGTGTCAAACAACCCGAAAATATTACGATGAACAACCAGCCCACCACACTACATTTATGTGGTTCTTCTCCGTACCCTTTCTCCTCTAAAACTCCCTAAAACAGTAGCAAAACACGTAATCCAATAGCAACTCTAAGCATCCCACAAAACAGTCCACTACAAGTTGAATAACTCGAACTCACGGCTTCCGATCACCATCCCTTGAGTTCTTACAATTATAGAATGACTTTCCATACATTTCCAGCATAAAAAATTAATGAAAGAGAGCAGTTTAATTACCTTATTTGTTGAATATCTCAGCTCCTATGTTGGTTCTTCAAACCCTAGGTTTTCCTCCAACTAGATCTTGAAAAAAAGAGAAAATCAATTAGTGTTTGTGCTTAATTTTTGGGAGGATTTTTGCAGGGGCTTATGTAGGGTTTTTATGCCCTATTATCAGTGTGATATATGAAGGAAATAGGCCCTTGAAAGGCCTCTTTGACCTACCCCATATGGCCCCTTTTAGGACATATGTAGTCCTCTCATTTAAGCAAGTAGGAACACACCTACTTGTCACCTAGCAGTCTGCGCAGTCTCGCAAAAATGCATATATCTCTCTACTCCAATGTCGTATTGACAAATGGTTTAATGAGTTATATGATAGAATCATAGGTCTTCCATTTGATTGGTGGATCACCCAGTAACTCTAAGTATATTGGGAGAAAATCGCAGCTATATTTGACCTAATTTTCCGCACATTTATGAATGTAACTTGTGATGACCTTTTCCAACTTCTGTTCCAGAACTCGCTTGACTTCAAAACATAACACACGACTAAAATAACTCATAAAATAACCTCCTTATAATGTTATGAACCCTAGTCGCATCCCAAAAGTAAATGTTATAACATTCCCAACTTGTCGACTTTCGACGAAACTTATTTTCTTCAATTCGTTTAGCTTCTAAGCCTTCCAACCCTCTTGGTACTTGTAATTCGTGATCTTATGTATTTGTAACCTCCACGATAACATGATTAACTTACTTTATAAACTTTTCAATGATCTCATTCCTGATTTTACATCAATCCACTTACAACGTACTCTTATATACGAAAACATGGGGTGCAACAATAACTTTGATTGTAGATCAAAGAAGGTTCAGTTCCAGTTTTTGGGGGAGCCAATTTTAGAGCGGAAAGGTAATACTGCATCAGCGAGAGGTAGGTTTATTTCTTGTCTCAAGTCAAGTAAGATGATCTGAATGGCTATATTTATCCCTTAGTTTGGGTACAGGACGTGAAAGCAGATTCACCGACCCTTTAGTCTACCCCTGTGGTTAATGAGTTTCATGAAGATTTTCCCGTCGAGTTTCAAGGCCTTCTGCCAGAGCAGGAGATTTAGTTTGCTATTGACATATTACCAGATACTCAGCCGATATCTATTCCCCCTTATAGAACGGAACCTGCAGAGCTGAGAGAGTTGAAAGAATAAGTGAGGGATTTGCTTGAAAAAGGCTTTATCAGACCTAGTACATCACCATGGGGAGCACCTATGTTATTTGTGAGAAAGAAGATGGTTCATTGCGGATGTGTATTGATTACACGCAGTTGAATAATGCGACAATCAAGAATAAGTACCTGCTCTTGAGGATTGGTGATTTATTTGATTAGTTGCAGGGTGCCAAGTGTTTCTCAAAGATAGAATTAAGGTCTAGGTACCATCAGGTAAGGGTCAAAGAGAAATATACTGCAAAGAAATCATTCAGGACCAAATAGGGGCAGTTTGAGTTTCGTGTTATGTCGTTGGTTTAACTAATGCCCCGGCAGTATTCATGGACTTGATGAACCGTGTGTTCAGACCCTTTCTAGATCTGTTCGTGATTGTATTTATAGATGATATCTTGGTTTATTCCCGTTCAAAGAATGAGCATGCAGATCATTTGCATACTACGGTCAAAGTTCTACAAAAAGGGAAGTTGTACTTGAAATTTTCAAAATGAGAATTCAGGTTGAATTCTGTAGCTTTCCTTGGGCATCTTATTTAGGTGAGGGTATCTGAGTGGATACACAGAAGTTTGAGGCAGTGAAGACTTGGCCTAGACCCACGACACTGATGGAGGTTTATAGCTTCCTAGGTCTGGCAGGCTATTATATGAGATTTATAGAGGGCTTTTCTTCTCTTTCAGCACCATTGACAAAGTTGACTCAGAAGCCAGCTAAGTTTCAGTGGACTGATGCTTGTGAATGGAGTTTCCAGGAATTCAAGGATAGATTTACTTCAGCATCGATTCTAACATCCTAGAGGGAACCTATGGCTATGCTATCTATTGTAACGGCTCGGGCATTGGATTGGGTTGTGTATTGATGCAACATGGTAAGGTTATCGCTTATGCTCCTAGACAATTAAGAAAGCACGAGAATAATTACCCGACCCATGATTTAGAGTTAGCTGCGGTGATTCATGCACTAAAGATACGGAGGCACTATTTGTATGGCATTCATGTTGATATCTATATGGATCATAAGAGCCTTAAGTATATCTTCAAGCAAAAGGAATTGAAGTTACGTCAGAGGAGATGCTTGGAGCCACTAATAGACTATGATGTTGACATTTTATACCATCCAGGGAAGGCGAATGTCATACCCGATGCCCTCAACCATAGATTTATGGGTAGCCAATCATATTTATAGTAGGGAAGACTGAGATAGCCCATGAGATTCATCAGCTAGCTAGTCTCGGAGTTCAATTACTAGATTCTGTTGATAACGGAGTTACTACTCAGGACAAGAAAACATCCTCTTTAGTAACTGAACTGAAGGAACGCCAATATGTGGATCCTGTGCTAGCTCATTACAGAGATACAACCCCTTAGAAAGAGAAGATATGGATTTCATCATAGGCTTACCTCGTACCCAAAGAAAGTTCTATTAAATATGGGTGATTGTTGATAGACTTGCAAAATCAGCCCATTTTCTACCTGTCAGGACTACTTATTCAGCAGAGAATTATGCAAGGCCTAACATTAAGGAGATAGCACAACTTCATGTGTCTCTATATCCATTATCTCTAATTGACGTGCTCAGTTTACAACTAATTTCTGAAGGTCCTTCCAAAAAGGATTGGGGACTCATATAAGTCTTAGCACAACATTCCATCCCAGACATACGGTTAGGCTGAGCGTACTATTCAGACAATTGAGGATATGCTACAGGCTTGTGTGATATACTTTAGGGGTAGTTGGGATGATCACCTACTGCTTATTGATTTTGCGTATTATAATAGTAATCATTCCAGCATTTAAATGGCTCCATGTGAAGCTCTTTACGGACAAAGTGTAGGTCACCAATAAGATAGTTTGATGTTGGGGAAACTAAGTTTGTAGGACTAGAGTTGGTACAACAGAGTTGAGAAGATTAAGCTTATACAGGAAAGGCTATTAGCAGCTTAGAGTCGTCAGATGTCCTACGCAGATAATCGATGACGTGACTTGGAGTTTTAGGTAGACGATAAAGGCGTTACAAGATTCGGTAAGAAAGTCATATTTAGCCCTTGGTACCTTGGACCTTGTAAGATTATACGCAAAGTAGGCCAGGTAGCATATGAGTTAGATTTTCCTTCCGACTTGGAGTCTGTACATCCAGTCTTTATGTGTCTATGCTCCGTAAGTGTATCGGAGATCCTTCCAGTATGGTACTAGTTGATAATGTTCAGGTTATAGAGCAACTATCATATGAGGAATCTCCCATTGCTATACTAGATAGACATGTTCGGAGATTGAGAACTAAGGACATAGCTTCGGTTAAAGTATTTTGGAGGAACAAGAATGTGGAGGAGATGACTTAGGAAGCTGAAGAAGACATGAAGTCTAGGTATCCTCATTTTTTTCCTCTTCTAGAGGAGGAATAAGACTGAGACATAGTTACATTTAGGTGCGTATATGTTACTGGATTCTTATGTTAGTTACTGCCATTAGTCGTATGAGGCCATTGTTGTTATTGATGATTGTGGCACTGTGTGGCTTTGTATTAGTTGGTTTGCTGCGTGACATGTTGTTAGTGAGTAGTACAATTACTAAGGAGACTCTACCAAAATTTCAATAGATCTCTGGGACTTTAACATTCGAGAAGCCTAAAGGTGGGGATGCCCTAGCCTTTGTATTTATTCATAGAACAATTGCCTAGATAATAAGGACAGCATTAAAGTATTCATAAGGGCTGTAGGTTATGAGATTTATAAGCGCATCAGTCAACATTCGAGGAAGAGAACTTGGTTGTTGGATGAGATGGTGTGGACTACTTTAGTGATGTATTTTAATGAATATAATGTTAGATAATGATGTATATATGTTTTTTTGACATTCTGGACATGTTGGCGTTGTTTTTTGATTTGAGGAAAGTGAAAAGAATAAGGGGAAATGCTGTCTAAATTTTCGTAGACGAACTAGTCGCTCATTTATGTTGAGTTCTAGCTTCTATAAGCTTAACAATGGTCCCTTATCGTTTGTTGTAGATTGAAGTTTCTAACGGGCTAAATCGCCATCGTGTGGTTAATTAAACGATAAAGGTATGTTAAGGCTATCCCTTCTTTCCTTTTTGGCATGATCCATATGATACAAACGAAATGAGCAAGCGCGTAACTTTCACAAATTACTCTATTCTTAGAAGTACTAGGGTGCCTATATTCTTGATTCCCCATATGTCCTTTTATTATATCGTCTATTCATGGGTCTCATAAAATACGTAAGTTGAAAAAGTTTATTTCTTAATATTAACCAAAGGCATATTGATCTTATTACATTATAAGAGATCTTATTGGCTTACTTCGTTATTCATTGCATTCATTTATACATGAACATTGACCCATGACCAGATGGAATTATATACGCATATATTATATATATATATGGGGTATGGGGAAAGGCTACAACATTATACATGCAACACCACCTGATCAACTGGCATACGTTGACGATTTTACCCATTGAGGCCGAGATGATATGATGAAATGCCCTCAGAGGCTTGATGATGTTATGTACGCATATACCTAGGCATTATATGACATTTATACATATATGCATGACATTATACATGTTCCATTATTCACAAAGTTGTTCAGACTTATAGGTTGAGTCCTTTACTACATGTTTCATTGAAGTCTTTTATATACTGATTTTCATGTCTTACATACTCGGTACATAATTCGTACTATCACCCCTATTGTCTGGAGGCCTGTGTTTCATGCCCGTAGATGTAGGTAGACAAGTTGGCAGTCCCCCTTCTTAGGATCCTTTCTAAGAGAATTGGTGTGCTCCATTTGATCTAGAGCTACTATTGGGTTTTTGTATGATATTATTGTATACGTATATGGGTACGACAGGGCCCCATCCCGCCCTTTATACAGGATGAGCATGCAGTGACTTGAGCAGAATGACGACGTATTTTGGACAATTGAGCAGTGTTGATATTGATTTTGAGGAGACGTTTCCATCCAGGCCTTTAGTGGCTTGAGTGGCATTGTTGGTTGAGTGTGATATATATTGTGAGGGGATGCGGCACCAGGCCTGTATTGGGCTTTGTGATATTGATCGTTGATTTTGATCAAATCAGCGCTCTGCCTAGGATCCGGCCATCCGGAGTCAAGTATACCCTGTGAGTGTAGGCACTTAATATGTTCTTAGTGAGGGACTTATGTTAGGCACTAGTACAGTGCTGAGTGTGATGATTCAAGGGCTTGGAGCCAGGCACTGTGAGCATACCAAGAGTATGATACAAGGGCAATTGTGCGAGGCATTGTGATTGTGCTGAGATTTTTGTTTACACGAAAATTTCACTATGATGTTGTTGATCTAGCATGTATACTTGTCATGCGGGCATAGAGTTATACATTCTTCATACTATTTGATATTTATAGCCTTTAAGGTTGATGCTTTGACTGATATAGTCAAAAACTATGCCTATGTTCCTCTTAATATGGTAGAATTGAACTTAATATTGTTGAACTACTTTTCGTTTGCTATTATTATACTATTATCGTTGTTGTCGGCTATTAAAAATGAATATTGGACCTTGCCAAGCTTTTCTCACTTCCAGCCCAACACTGCTAGAAAATGGCTAAATTCGTCGCAGATCGATTGAAAATAGAGCTTTTCCGATGGATTATTGACTTAAAAAAATAAGTTGGAAAACACCTGGCCGCAAAAAAATTTTGACTGAAATAGTCGATAGTTTCTGATCGAATTGGTCGCAGAATGGATAATCTGGGATGCGTTGAATTTTTAGGGATTTGTGTCTGGGTTAGTCGGTACTTTTCCGGCCGAATTTGTCGAAAATTTGAATATTAAAATAATTAATTAATTAATTAATTTTTTTGACCTAAATTATCGTTGAATGTGAAAATGAAATAATTAAAAAATTCATTAATTCATAATTTTAGACCCAATCGGTCGCAAATCTGGGATTTTTCTGCTAAGAATTGTGATGACTAGGTAAGAAATCAGCCCCAAATCAGTGAAAAGTTTAGCAGAATTCTCCTATTTTTCAATTGCACTACCTGCCAAAAGAAACAGCCAACCAAACAAACACTTAATTCATCATCACCAATGAAACACCTAATATCACAGCAAACAAAATAAAACACCTAATATCACAACCAAATAACATTCAATCATCAAAATACTAACTTACATTAATATTTTAAACATACTAACCAAATCATGATGAAATCTAAAATATAACATCCACATTTAAGTCTAAAACATAACATGATTATTCAAGTATAAAGCATAAATTTTCCAAGAAAAATCTACATATTACAACTAGGTCATAACATACAACTCAAATAGCTACTCCTATTCAGAATTAGTCTCCTCGTCACTATCAGATTCCTTTGTTGCCAATTTTTTTTTTGGCTAAATAAATTTTTTATTAATAGAAGCAAAGTACAAGAGTGGAGGGGGACATAAACCTTACTTCCAATAAAAGAGTAAATGTACACTTATTATCCTAAAGTGATAACTAAGTATACCTAAAATGTGGCAAGGTGTTAGACCTATGGTGATGTGGCGATTGTCTATTTTATAGTGACAGACGATTGCATTTACAAAAATAGAGTGTGATTGATCTAGGTCAGCTATACAAAAAAGTACATGTGTCTCTGCTTCTATTATGTGATTTAGGGATGTGATCCCTTGTATGTACATCTGGAATCTAAAAGTGATTTCTAGAATTCTGAAAAGAGTAGCAAAATAGTGTGAGCTATCTTCAATTTTACTTTGTCCTTGAAAAGAAAAGCCAAGTTGAAGATGGCTATTTGAGTTGGAGAACAGTGTTATTTTTGCTGGTGGATGAGCAAAGTGCTGAGTACTTCTGTTGACTGTGTGCTGAGACTGCTGTTGTAGAATGTATGTGTGTTTCCTGTGTCTTCTTTTGGGTAGTCTGCTTGGCTTGGTGTTCCTTTGGGAGCTGCTGTCTTCTCTTGTTTCAGCCTTTAGGTTTATGACTGCTTTACTGTTGGTCCTGTGTGACTGCTGCTTCTGATGGTGGTTTGTTGTTGCTTCTATGTCCTGTGATGTATGCTGGCTTAGTATGTTGCTGCTATGCTGCTGAGTGAGGTCTAGTATCCAGTGTTGCAATGTGGCTAGGGATGTCCATGATGATTGCTGTAGTTGTAAGAGATTAAGCACCAAAGGTGATAATACCACACCTTGCAACTGCAACAATGATCTGGACCATTTCAAGCAGTTTACAGTGATGAGTGGGATGTTGAGTTCAGTGAAGGAGATGGTGCTTGTGTTGCTGCTATTTTTGATGCTTTATGGTTCTCTGATCCTCTACGTTAGGTTCAGGATGTTGCTTATGTGAATTTACTATTGGCTGTGCATCTGTGGCATGTAGTTGTTGTTGGCTCAGACTGTTCACTTTGTTGTTCCTGTGTATTCGTGTGTTGTTTGAGTTCCAGTGGTGTATTGTAACAGGGAGGATCCATGGTGATTGCTGTAATTACAAGAGATTGAGCACCATTAGTGCTAATACCACACCTTGCAATTGCAGCAATAACCTGGACCATGTCGAGTTATCTGCAGTGATGTGGTAGTTGTTGAGTTCAGTGGTGTCTTGCTGCTGCTGATGTTGGTGTGTTCTTTGAGTTTGTCTTGTCTGCTGCATTTGAGTAGTGAGGTATTTGTTGCTGTGTTTTTTCTATTGCTGGCAGTGATCTCGTTGAGATGATCCTCTGTGTTCTTTTAATTTGAGGTGACTTGTTGGCTTGAAATGATGATGAGGTTGTAAAATTGATTGTTGTTCAGAAAAAATACCATAGCAGCAATGGAGATACTGCACATGGCTTCTGCAGTGGTAGACTGACTCCAGGAGTGTATCATGGTAGATATAGGCCTGTGTTGTTGATGCTGCCTTGTGTAACTAATGTATCTTTGATTCTGCTGTTGTTGTGTTGCTGCCCTAAAGTGTATCATAGGAGTCCAGCCTAAAAGCCAGGGTAGTAATGGGACACACTTTGCTTCATTAGCAATAGGCTGGCCCCAAGAGTGTATCTTAGTGAGTAGAAAGATGAGCTATGGATGCTGTCTTGGATGAGTGCTATGTCTTTGAAGGAGTCTCCTCTACTGCTGTGTTCCTGCCAATTGCCAATTGACTGCCTTTCTTGGCTTTTTTTAAAAAATAATTTTTTGATCAAAGCCTGAATTGCGCTCCATTCTTGTGACATTTCACTTACTTTTTGATGCATAGCTTCCATGTCTTGTTGGGAAACTAATGCACACCGAATAATGCTACTGGACAACTGGAGGATGCTGTACTCCAAGCTCGTAGACTCGACCTTTATTTATTTATATGAGAAATAAAGAAAAGAATGTAAAATGAGTAAGAACCAAACACACAACTTTCATATTAATACTGAAACAAATAATTTAACATAACTCGATACCTTTATTCACGCCACCTGCCGCCTGTGTCCATAATACAGTCATATCCTTGGCCGACTGAGTTCCTTCAGGCTGAATTGTTCGTCATTGATCTTGATCATTCTAATACTTTTCATAGAATAAAAATGATACAAATTATTATAAATAAAATAATATTATAAAAATAATATAATGTTGAAGTTGGAATCATACAAATGTCTCTGAAACACGCGATTCGACCCATCCCCCTCTTTGCCGTCCTCCTCCTCCTTCTTCTTCTGGATCTCCGCAAAGACCTAAGCATGAGTCACATCCCCCCAACCTCAACGCTGGGCCACAAAACTGATTTGACATCCGGTATGCAAGCTTCACCCTTAGTAGAAGCTCTGTTTATCTTTGCATGTACACTCTTCTCCTGCCATTCAACAGTTCTCCACTTTACCAAGAGTTTATCCCAGACTTCTTGACGTATCAAACTAGGCTTGTTGTTACCTTTCCTAGTACAATGGTTGTCACGACCCAAAATCCCAACCCGGTCGTGATGGAGCCTCTCATGAAGACAAGGCCAGCCAATCCAACTAAACCTCGATTTAAACAGTTAGCAACACGAAAATAATATAAGTATAGTTTAACAACAAGAATTAGCGGAAAATATAGTGAACCATCCCGACTACAGCCCGAATCGGGGTGTCACAAAGTCATGAGCCACTAATGAAATCCTAATAAGAAAATAACTATTACAATATCTTTGGCATGATTGTTTGAAAATAGTGGAAACAACAAGGTAGAAGAGATACGGGCTGTGGACGCCAGTAGCTACCTCGTAGTCTCTGAACCACCGCTCTGACAATAGTAGTCAATACCTCGGAGCGGAACCGACAACGCCTGAATCTGTACACATGGTGCAGGGAGTAATGTGAGCACTTCCAACTCAGTGAGTAATACATATAAATAATGACTGAAAGTAAGAAACACATAAGACTTAGAGAAATCCAAGATGGAACAGTAAAAACATGTAACGTCTCAAATAGATAACATGAAGTAAACGAAAACAACACCAACACAACCAAAAATGCAATGCAATGCAATGCAATGACATGCAATGCAAGTCATGACTATCGTGGCGGCGTGCCACCAGTTCCCTGGGTACCCGGCGCTTACTGTGGGGGGTTCAGTAGCGCAATATCTCGTGACGGCGTGTCACCCGATCCATGCACATTACATCTCGTGGCGGCGTGCCACCCGATCCAATTTATATTCCGTGGCGGCGTGCCACCCGATCCAATTTATATTCCGTGACGGCGTGCCACCCGATCCATATTGAAAACATCATTTGAGTTCAAAACTGAGTTTATGAAATGAATCAATTCAGTAACAAATGCCCCTGAAGGGTTCACATAACCGGCGAGATGCCCAAATAGGATTTAGTAAAGAATGACAACTACCCCCGAAGGGTTCACATAACTGGCGCTCGGGACTTCAACCAGACACGCCCCAGGTTCCGTCTCAGTTTGCGATCTCTATGTCAAAAATGCGGTTCGCATTTCGTGTTTGCGGTTCGCATTTCACGTTTTGCGGTTCGCATTTTTGACATTTCTGCAGATTTTTCCTTGACACAAAAATAGGCATAACTTTCTCATACGATGTCCGAATTGGACGATTCTTTTTGCTATGTCTCCGAAATTTCGATACGGATCTAATGCTTCAATTAAAACAGAATTTGGATCCCATTTGCATAATATTATACCACTTATTCTTGAAGAGACGACATCGACACATTCTTGAAATGCCAAAGTTAAACTCCATCAACCATCCAAAATCTATTCGAGGCCCTCGGGACTTCAACCAGACACGCCAACATGTCCCATAACATTATTCAAACTTGTTCCAACTTTCGGAACGTTCCACACAACTTATCAACACCAATTCACGTCGGATTCAAGCCTAAGGTTTTCAAAATCCTCTAAGTTGCTATTTTGATCTAAACCCAACCAAACCACGTTCGAATGACCTGAAATTTTGCACACAAGTCATAAATCACATATCAAAGCTACAGCAACTTTCGGAATTCCATTCCGACCCTCGGATCAAAATCTCGCCTATCAACCGAAAATCACCAAAATTCTAACTTCACCAATTCAAGCCTAATTCTACACGGAACCTCCAAAACTAACCTAATCTCGTAAGTCATAAATCCCCTCCCAAAACTAACCTAATCATCGGAATTCACATCCGAGCCTTCTAACTCATAAGTCAACATCCAGTTGACTTTCACATTTTAAGCCTTCTTAAAAGAGACTAATGGTCTCATTTATTACCGATTTCACTCTGAATGCAACTTACTCAACTTAATTACCTAAAACACGGATAACAAGGCATAATGATACAGAAATTGGGGAAGACGGAGCAGTAACCCCTGAGACGATTTACCGGGTCGTCACATTCTCCCCCTCTTAAACAAACGTTCGTCCTCGAACGGGTCAAGAGACATACCTGAAATTTCAAATAGGTGAGGATATATGCTCTGCATCTCCTGCTCGGTCTCCCAAGTAGCCTCTTCCACAGATCGACCTCTCCATCGGACTTTCACTGAAGCTATCTCCTTGGACCTCAACTTCCAAACCTGACGATCCAAAATCGCCACTGGCTCCACCTCATAAGTCAAATTATCATCCAACTGAATCGCGCTGAAGTCCAAAATGTGAGGCGGGTCCCCAATATACTTTCGGAGCATAGAAACATGAAACGCTGTGTGTACACTCGACAGACTGGGTGGCAAAGCAAGCTCATAAGCCACCTCCCCAACTCTCCGAAGTACTTCAAACGGTCCAATGAACCGAGGACTCAATTTCCCTGTCTTTTCGAACCTCATAACACCTTTCATGGGCGAAACTTTCAGCAAGACCTTCTCGCCAACCATATAAGACACATCTCGAACCTTTCTATCGGCATAACTCTTTTTCCTCGACTGTGCTGTGCGAAGCCTTTCCTGGATTACTTTCACCTTCTCTAGAGCCTCTTGAACCAAGTCGGTCCCCAATAACCTAGACTCGCCGGGCTCGAACCAACCAACCGGAGATCTACACCGTCTCCTATACAGAGCCTCATACGGAGCCATCTGAATACTTGACTGATAGCTGTTATTATAAGAGAATTCTGCAAGAGGCAGAAACTCATCCCATGAGCCTCCGAAATCAACAACACATGCACGCAACATGTCCTCCAATATTTGAATGGTACGTTCTAACTGCCCATCCGTCTGAGGATGAAATGCTGTGCTCAATTCCACCTGAGTACCCAACTCCCTCTGCACGGCTTTCCAGAACTGCGAGGTGAACTGAGTACCTCTATCAGAAATGATAGAAACTGGAACACCATGCAGCCGAACAATCTCTCGGATGTAAATTCTTGCCAACCGTTCTGAAGAATAGGTAGTACACACAGGAATAAAGTACGTGGATTTGGTCAGCCGATCCACAATCACCCAAATAGCATCAAACTTTTTCAAAGTCCGCGGGAGTCCAACAATAAAGTCCATAGTGATCCGCTCCCATTTCCACTCAGGAATAGCTATCTGCTGAAG